>BGPR01000105.1:414224-424940 GCA_013235015.1 Araneus ventricosus | reverse complement strand
GAAAAGTAAATAATTATTATGGGTTTTAATTTTGAATAGTTAATTTGAGTATCTTTCAAGCCACTACTTCGTTAACTGTCCTTTTTTAGCTAAAAGGTTACAAGATGGTTTACATCTTTCTACGACAAGAGAAGATCAAGAATTTTCTGAGATTTAAAACACAAATGACTGCACTGAGAAAAGCACTATATTTTTCTTGACTAAAAAATTGTTGGAATAAGCATGTATACATGTGGGAAAGCTTTTCTGAATTACATTGCATTGTATAGAGGGCATGTTTGAAATTTTGGTGGAAAAAGCAATTTTTTAAAATTTATTTTGAAGATTTGGAAAAGGCTATCTTATCAGTTTTAAACTTAAAATTTTAGTGGAATAAATTTATGTTGAAATCAACTTTAGAATAAATACTCAAAAGTGTATGCCAAGAAGTTTTAAATTTCTGATTGATAAAAATAATTTTGATTTTTAATCATTTTTGGATTATAAATATTACCTTTCAAATTTCTTTCTAACATTTACATATATATATATATGAACTACCAGAAGATTTTAATTGTAGAAACTGATGAAAAATTAATTTTATGAGTTCGTGCAATTTCAAATAATTTAAATTTACTTTTATTAATTAATGTACTTATAATTTCCAAATACTAGCAGAAACGGATAACCGTATGGCAGGCGTGTGAAGCGAGCTGTTTTCACATAGTGATCCCGAAAGAATCACGTGATTCTTTGGTGTTGGTGAGCGGAGCGGGCAGGGGGTGTTATATATATAAAGATTTTATGACAACTGTGCTAGGACACCCAGTGTCTTCAAGTACCGAGCGAAGCGAGCAGGGAGCGCAATCCTCCTGGGGTTTGGCGAGCTTTAGCGAGCAGGGGGCAGAGCCCCCTAGTTTTAATTAAAATTTCAGTATTTTGCTACTTAGTCAAAATATAGAAGCGTCATTTAGTATTCACATTATATAATATTAGATTGATCTCAACATGTAAATCCTTCTAATTGGGAGATATAACTGCTGTAATTTGGAATGAAACATATATTTCTTAAATACAGTCTTTTTTCATACTTATTCCTCTGGAAGCCAAAAAGAAAAAACTGACATTTCATTAGTTTCATCTGTAAGCTCATAAAACGTTGACTCTCTGTTTTGTGTAGTAAAGAAAAATTCAAAGAATATGCGTCTCTCCCCTTCATTGTATCTGGTAATATGATTCAAGGCCCAATTAGAATATTTAATAGAAATTCCTTTTCTAAACGTTTTATCAAAAAAATCAAAATTGCTTCTTTAGTAAAGTGTTTTTTGGTTAAGAATCATTTCTACTCGTCAATTAATTCAATTCTAGAGGTTGGTAATATAATTAACAATAATTTTTCTTAAATGTAACTTCCGGTCATATTTCAATGATCTTGTGCCAGTTGATCTCTTAAAGTGAGAATAAACCTAACAAGAATCATTGTAAATTGCTTTACAAAGTTTGTTCCATCATGGAAACAAACTATCATCAAACCTGAAACACAAGCAATATTTATCCGTACTTTATTAAGTGGCATTTGGAGGACACATTCCTCTTCAAGAAAAGACGCGAAAAATCCCATCCGATACCACAATAAATGGTGGGAAGTCACCATGCAAAACTCCTTAAGGTTAGCACTCAGTTACAGATAGAGTATTTATTTGTGTCCAAGAAACAAGAAATAAAGAGGGATTTCTTGAGGAAGAGCGACAGTGTATTTCTATCAGTTCGGCACAATCTGTAAATCCTTAGAAATATAACCGCAAGGGACGGGGCTTGGCGTTTGGAAATCCCGAATGTTTTATCAGAAAATTGTACACAAGAGGATTCAAAGACGACGACATCAGCCACAAAACATGTCTTAACTCTTTTTATCACTTGTTTTACGGATCTTTCGTCTTCAGAATCTGTCTTCAAAGGATAATGGAGTGTTCTTAGAGATATAGTCACAGATTATATATCAGGTTGTTTGTTTTGTGTGATTTTCTTAAGGCTTAACAAACTAATAATCTTCCAGGAAAATATTTTCATTGCACCACAGATTGACTCTCCCTAAGATCAGGCTTTCAGTTTTTAACAAATCATGATCCCAAACATTCAGTATATATTTTCAAATAAAAGCTGCTATTTAAAGAGTCTCAATGAACTCGATCATGCCGTAATTCCCCCAATTTCAGTTCAATAGAATATCTATTTGATTAAATTGCTTTGCGACTCAAGTTCTACGAGACAAGGAACAAATAAATCATTTGAAATACTGGGAAAGAAATGTAAATCAAAATATTTCAAAAGGGTGAAAAATGTTGTCTGGCACCCTGCCAGACAAATAAAAAATATTTCAGTCAGTTCATGCTAGAGTGAGACACATTAATTGCACTACGCCAATTTAATTTTGGACTGTATTACGCAGCATTCTACTAGATGATATTCACAATTACGTTTGTCATGTGACTGTGAATTCATATGCTGTGACCTCTGTTGATCTTCTAAAGCAGAGATTCCCAACTCGTACCCGCACCCCTGGGGGTACGCGAAGGACCAGTTGAGGGTACATGAACTCAAAGTCGATAATGGTGGATACAAAAAAACATAACGGATTAAAAATGTTAAAAAATTTTGTTTCCCCAATTTCGTGTGAAAAGTAAAACGGAAAATTGTAAAACTCCTAAACCTACCCTCAAAATAAGAAAAAAAGAAAGCAAAAGGAAGTGTAATTTTTAGCTATCCTTATAAGTTAATGCGAAATTCATCTGTTTTGACGCTGAGCTAATACTATTGTAAAAAATGGAATAAAATATAAAATAAGAAACAAGAACAAGTCCTGTAAATGTTAGAAATTCCAGTCATTTGACTCTTAAGCTTACCTAAGCCCTTAAAATTATTACTAAAAACCTCTTTGTATAGTCGGATGGTTGGAAGGGGGAGGATCTAGGGGGTACGCGAAAATGAAGAGACTAATTAAGGGGTAAGCGAGGGGGAAAAGGTTGGGAAACCCTGTTCTAAAGTGAAAATTAACCTTGAATGAATCATTTTAAATTCTACTTTTTTACATTGAAAACAATCTTACACCTTTGAAGACAGAATATCATCAAACCTTAGATACAAGCAATGTTTTATCTGCCCTTTATTAAGTGGCATTTGGAAACCAACTTCTCTTCAAGAACAAATCTCGAAAAATCCCATCCGAATCCACAATAAATGGCGGGAAGTCACCATGCAAAACTCCTTAAGGGTAGCTTTCAGTTACAGATAGAGTATTTATTTGTGTCCAAAAACCAAGAAATAAAGAGGGATTTCTTGAGGGAGAGCGAGAGGGTATTTCTATCAATTCGGCAGAGTCCGTAAATCCTTAGAAATATAACCGCGGGGGACGGGGCTTGGCGTTTGGAAATCCCAAAGGTTTTATCAGAAAATTGTACACAAGAGGATTCAAAGACGACGACATCAACCACAAAACATGTCTTAACTCTTTTTATCACTCCTTTTACGGATCTTTCGAGTCAGGAATTCGTCTTCAAAGGATAATGGAGTGCTCTTATAATCGCCATAGTTTTGTTCACTGATTTTGTTTTTCTGTGTGTTTTGTGTGGTTTGCTTAGGCCTTAACAAGTTTGTTGTGTTGTCAGAGAGGGTTTTGATATCTGTTGTGAATTGTTAAAATTGAATTGAATAAAAATTCTTCTTTTGTCTGAACTTATCCTGTGAAAGTGATTTTCGTACAGTCATTACAAATGCCATCATTGGACTAAATTGAAAACATAGCTCCTGTGAAAGATCTTCTTTCGTAGGAATTGTGTATATATAGTTTAAATATTGTTCGGTTACGTTATTTGTACAAAAATTATCTTACCGGGTTCACAGATTAAAAATATCTATCTGCATTAGCCATATATTAACTTTCAATGATTTGTTGCAGACAAATCCATGAGCAAATCTTTATTTTTGTCGCGTTATTATTTCTATATGCACTATTTTTCTCATCTGCGTACTAAAAATTGTTGTGTAAGCTACGGAAATCTTTTACTATTCTATTGAATTTTTAGATTTATAAAAATGATGTACGCATACTTGAAAATAATATTTCTGAAATAAAATTTTATTGCAGAGGCACAAAGCAAAATTCTCTTGTCAATTATCAAGCCTTTCAGAAAGGCATCTTTAGATTTTGATACATTTGAAAATTAGAAATGGAGTCAATTAACAGCCAGTGGAACACAACAATCATATGAAACACAACATACGACACATAGTTCAACATTCAAGCGCATATTGTGTTATTCTTTGAAGAGACATCAATGATGCTAGGTGAGGAAAGGTTCCAAAATTATATTAGTAACTTATTGGTTACCTATGACAGAATCCCAAGAAAGTGCTTTGATTCTGTTACACTGGATTGAAATCAATGAATTTTTGTTAAACTACTCATAAATGTACAGTTACTTTTAATTATTTGAATCTTTCTTATTTTTAGCACAATGCGGAAGAGTTACAAACATTTGTCAAGTTAGTGATTACTTGTACCTCATGAATTCTTGCTTTCATATTTAACATTTATATTTTCGATAAAATGTCTTCTTAAATATAAACATTTTTATTCTTAAACTAGTGTATGTTTATACTTAACTAATAATATTAATGCTTAAATATTACTGAATATAATATAAAATAAAAGCACATCTCAAATCAGTGTCATTTAAATCAAGATATTACGGGAAATATTTATAAATATTTTATTTATAATTATGAAATAATGGAAAATCTCGTTCAAAAGCCTTATACATTTTCAAAACATTTCTTAGTTTCGAAGTTTCAGGACTTAGTTCTAACTTCAATAAGAGCATTCTCAGTGGAACTATTAGATACAGAATATTTTGAAGCACACATTAGCAAATAAAATAACATCAAAATGCATCCCTAGAAAATTATATACGTTGGCATCTTTAAAACTAAATCTTAAAACCGCTTTTCCGGTTCCTTAACTGTAACTTTCGTTCGAGCTTCTACAAAATCACTACCAGAAAAGTGCAAATTCTAGCTCCCAGAGGAAACATAAAAGCAAGTTTATAATCTTCCAACATTAATTTTTCCGGCTTCTTGAAAATACTATTTTCCCCGAACTTAATGACTGCGAGAACTCCCGAAGAGTTTTGATGATACTTCGGCAGAGATCGGAAGAAAATTCTCCGATTTCTATTTAAAAGGAAAATGGCAAAAGGCGGGAAAGAAAAAAAAAGGCTTAGTAGGTCCCTCGCGTAGTTTGCTCTTGAAATACGACGACCTGGAGTGCCCGTTTTAAATCTCAGTTTGGAATGAGGTCGCATGAAAACGAAAACGAAGCTACTGCAAAGGGGAAAGGAAGATTGAAAAAAAATAATAAAAGTTTGCGTTCAGTTTCTCTAGCTTGTTGTGGAAGACCGATTCTTCGAACTTTATAGTAATAGGAATTCTTCGCTCGGTTTTGTGGCAGATTTGGAATTGGCCAACGCATTTTTTCCAGGTACAAATCACCCTTGAATAGCTTTTGTGGGGACAAATCCAGACGCAAAAAATGCCACTGTAGGGAATCAGACGCATACATTGCGGTGATTCTTGACAAAAAACAAGATCGTGTGTGTTGTCATTTTAGATTCTAGAAGCAGTTATTGCCAACAATAAAGTTCTTGACAACGCAATAAGAAAATTTCAGCAAATTCTAGTAAGCAGTAGACTGGTAATTCAATGCAACTTGTAGAATGTGCTTTAATCTAAGGCTTGTTATTTTGTAAACTATTTTAATAAAATCTAAGAAATAAAATCTAGCAATGGTTCTGCTAAAATTGCTTCGAGGCCTTTTAAGCTAACTGAAAGTTCGATATTGTTTAGATAATAAGTTATATATTTAGGAGTAATTCGAGGACTCTTTTGTAGCAGGGCATACAAACATCATAAGGAGAGAGTTCTTCACGGCAATGTACATGACAAATCTAAGGTGAAATCGAGTTTTGAACCCTTAATCCTCCAATTTAAGATCCGAAAATCTGCAATCAGGCCATCACGACTCTGCTAGGATTTTTTTGTCGTTTCGAACGAAGATTCGTTTATACAATATGATAGAAAGATCCAATTTATCTTTTTTTAATGTTGCCAAGATTCAACAGTAAACCTGAAAAGATAAATAATTTTATTATTAATTTTCTAAAATCAAAATTTCTAAAGTCAATAAATAAAAATGGATACATCAAGTTTTCTATTTCTTTTCACAGCTTTTTTCTATTACATATGCTTATACATTTACAAATATATTAATTTACCCATGAACTTTATAGACAGTAAAGTGTATAACTGAAAATTTAATAACTTTAATCCTCCATCATCTGGCTATTTTTATTTATATGTAGTGCTTCTAAGCTAATCCGAATCCTTTTGCAATGAATTTAATTCCGATTTATATGTAATGCTTTTAAATTATACTCTAACTGAATGCTTTGACTGTATAGCATAATTCATTAATAATGTATCCATCAGATCTGTATAATAGAGACATTTCTAAGTTGCCTGGCGCAATTGGGTTAAGAATTCCAAATGCTTTCAGAGACCGTTTTAGTTTTTAATAAAATGTCTCAGGTTTATCGCAATAATTCGGCATTGTAAGCATTGCTGACCCAGCACTTTACCAAATAAATAATTTTATTCGCGTTTGGTGCTACTGAGAACTATTTGAAAGCTAGTAATTTCTAATTCTCACTTTCTAAAATTTCGAAAAGTTTGAAGAAACATACACTAGAATAACATTGATTAACTCTTAGCGATAAATATGCCTTAATGATAGCAGTCGTCATCTTTTGAAATCGCGTAAAACTGGAGCTTACACTAAACAAGTTAATCATTAACACAGAAATCTCGGATAAATCAGCATCAAAAATCGAAACAACTGTCTCGTTAACAGCTTAACTTAAAAGCCTGAGAATACTCGTGCTTCGAATTATCGCATTTTTAGTCTTAAGAATAAATTTAATCATTAATTAGTTTTATAATTTTGCACAAAAATTACATAGAATCTATAAAACTCGCAAGTATTATATGCCTTCAGAGATGAATGAAAACGGCGGGCCCTTTCCAAATCACAAGGGATCATCTTATTGGATAGCAAAGATAATTATTCAGTTAAGTGGTTAAAATCTTCCTTGTGAACCAAGAAAGAAGATAGCCACTCACAGTTCTCACTCCGTCTGCTGAAGTGTAACTTCGTAGCAAGTCTTCCTCCTCGTTAGCAGGGCGACAACTTTTAAATCAAATCCAGTTTGTACTTTTCACTTAAATTGTCTACGCTACAACAAAACTTGGAAATTGGTCCAAATTCTTTTGAAACATAACAAATTACTATTATTTAAGAAATAGAACTCTGTAATGCAACGATATAATAATATATTTCATTAAATTATATCAATAGTAATGTATTCCATAGAAATATATAACAGTGACGCGTTCTAGATGTTACTTAATGCAATTGGGTTAAGAATTTCAAGAGATTTCAAGAACAGTTTCTTTTCTTAGTAAAATATCTCAGATTTTTAGCAATAATTCAGCGTTGCTTACCCAACCCTTTTACCAAATAATTCCTTTTATTCGCATTCGATGTATACTCGGAACTATTTGAAAGCTAGAAATTTCTAATCCTCACTTTCTAAACGCTCGAAAAGTTCGGAGAAACATACACTAGAACAACATTGATTAACTCTTAGCGATAAATATGCCCTAATGCTCGCAGCCGTCATCTTTTGAAATCACATAAAACTGGAGCTTACGCTAAACAAGTTAATCATTAACACAGAAATCTCGGATAAATTAGCATCAAAAATCGAAACAACTGTCTCATTAAAATCTTCCTCTTTCACCAAGAAAGAAGATCGCGACTCATAGTTCACACTTCGTCGCTGAAGTGTAACTTCGTAGTAAGTCTTCCTCCTCGTTAGCAGCGCTACTACTTTTGAATCAAATCGCGTCTGTTTCTCAAACCCAACAAGTCTTGCATGAGCTTCCAGCTTATCGGTAATAAGATCATTAGCTCTGCGCCCCCGTGGGGAAAAGGGAATTTTTGAGATCTAGAGAACTAACTGTCTTCTGCTGAGAATTTTAAAGTTCGAATTTGTACCTCGTCGAAAGGACTGGTGAGGAGGGGTGTCCGCTAATTTATTCTAAGTTTCGAACATTTACTGTCTCATCCATCATGGGTTAAAATATTAATTTCGAGTCGCCGCTGTGAGAGAACGGATCAACTGCAAAACAATCTGTGACACCTGTATGTGAAAGCTAGTAATTGATTCGTGTTTGAGGGTAGGAGGTGGAATAGTAGTTTGATGAATATGTAGGAAGCTATTGATGTGGTTGGTTGGAGACTCATGCATATCGGATGTCCCTTGAAAAATGTTCTTCGTCGCATGGAACCTGGGAAGAGAAAGAAAGAACAGGGTAAACTAAGGTGTCTTTTTAAATGGAATTAGTGGTACATGGGACGAAGACAGATTTAATTCAGCACTCTTGCTTCTTCTTTATTGAAACCTTGTTTTTAATCCTATTATAATTACTTAACTGAGTTCTGTTTAAAATTTTATTTTATTGTAAAATTTTTAACTTCATTGAATACGAATTAAAAGTATAGAAAGGTTTAGTTCAGTTTAGTTATGATATCGGGCATGTAGTTATTAAAAGTATTTAACCAAATCCGTCAATGGGGAGAAGTACAATAGAATCCCGGAAATCCGAACCCCGGTAATCCGAGCATCTTTTTTTAAATTTTCTGAAATTTTTACTGAAAAAATGAAGGGAAAATAACAATTACGAATCAGAAACAAAGCTAATGTTTATTCCTAACTTAAAAGAAGTATTTGAAGTGATCTTTAAGAATCAATACATCACCTTAAATAGTAGAAACAAACTCGGATATCTTATTTTTACCCTCAACTTGTTTGCCACTCTACCCTGCGAATTGCCGCGTGCTCTTTCCGTACGTTTTGACAAAGCACTCAGAGTCAATATTATACTGCATTTGGTATATCAAGAGTATTTTAACGAATTTCACGGATAATCCTAATTTCCCGGAATCCGAACAAATATCAGACGCAATTAGTTTGGATTCCCGGGATTCTACTAAATTTAAAACTAACTTATTTTATTTTCTTCACTTTGGAAAATAATAGAAAAAACGACTTTGTCTACAATGGTATTTTAGCATGCGTGTCACAACTCGTGTTAAATGAAAATATTACAAAAAAATTTTTAATTATTCAAATGATTCACTAGCGCTTTGTAACACATTTAAAAATACTGTAAAATATTTTTTTAAAACAATATTTTTATTGTTTATCACTTTGAAGCTTTTTTTTTCCATAAGCATCTTTGAAATTAAAATTGTTGTGAATACTTTGAGCAACAAATGTCGCTGTCGCTATACATAAAGACTTTTATCTAAAAAATATCACAATAAAGTGTAAAGATGAAAGCAATAAAAGTCAGTTCTCATCCAAAGATGACGGTTTACAAAGAATAGGGCATTACGAAACTGTTGCTAACCGATCTTGCATGGAAATAGACACAATCCTTGTATTAATGAAAATTTATTGCAATGTAATTAATAAAAGAGTTATCATTTTTTTACTTGATTTATGTTCAAGTAAATGAACTTTAGCTCTACAGAAAGCTTACACGAAGTAAAAGAAATACAAAGCTTGGAAAAATATAGATAGGCCCATACATTTCAAATCTGCCTTAGTAATATTGAACGCAAGACGAGATATTTCTTTTATTGTAATAAAAGCAATGCTTTCGACATTTCATAAATGTTACGCAGATGTAACTTCCAACGTCATTCACCAGTTGGAACTTGGAAAGACATTCTACATATATATTTTGAATAGTGGCTATATTAAACGAAAGAGTCGAAAATTCTTAAAAACTAAAATTCGAGTCACATCTGTAAAAAGAAACTCTTTCAAAAACTAAGATTTTTCGCCATTTTATTCTTTCTTTTTAGAAACTTCATATCTCTCTTGAAATATCTGATGTTTACATAGTAGCAAATTTATCGCTCAAAATAGCTTTTTGAAATGTTATACAGTTTTTAACGTTTGCAATCACACTTAGAATTCTCTATACGTTGCGCTAGTTGATCTCCTATAAATAGTTTTCCTGTACAATTATTTATTATTTTTTAAATTTAGAAAAATCCTTATTTATTTCAAAAATATATTATATGGCATAGAAGGTAAAAAATTATTATTTTCCATTTATTCATTTTTCATCATTTGCGTAGAAAGATATTATTAAAAATCTATTTTGTTGCACTGCAAGATGGAATCTGAACTATTATAAATCAAAAAGGTTGATTACAGCCTGTGTCATATACTCAGTGGGACATGAATGTTTATTTAGTGTTTCAAATCTGATTGTATAATATAAAAAGCATCAAAATTTTGAACTTAAGCTTTGCAATAAATTGCGTTATACACTACAAAAGAGCTTCGTCGCAAGCAACACCACCTACCTCAATTTTTTTAAATGTCAAAGAGGAAGAAAATACTCAATTTTCTGCAGGCAATAAAGAATAGTCCTGAATTTATTTGACATTTGACAGCATATTCCTATCCAAAAATTCAAAATTTTATATCATATATACAATTCTTATAAAAATTTCCTTGATGTGTCATGTATCTTATTCAAGCT
>BGPR01000105.1:403837-414214 GCA_013235015.1 Araneus ventricosus | reverse complement strand
CCTGTGTAACAAAAAACAGAAACGAATATAACAGCAACAAAAGTTGAAGTGAAAATTTCGTCATCTTGACTTCATAGAAAACTATTTTATTAAAACATTTATAACTCAAATTTAATTGCAATTGAATGCATCTAAAACATAAGGTAAAGGTCTCAAGAGTTACACATTTTAAATCTTTGGAAGACATGTTTAATTTATTTTCTTCAGTTTTTTCGAAAAATATAAAAGCACCACTTGCTCTTATTCAAATGCAAGCAATCTAAATCCAGCACGGTCCCGATGTTCATCCAAAGATAAGTGAAATTCCCTTTTTTTCACTTCTACACTGGAAACTTTTCCAAATTCGAATTTGAACTTATTTTTGATTAAAAGTATTTCTCTCCTGCAAACATCAGAATTACAGATTTACATCTGGAATTAGTTTTTTATGCAATCACTTTGACTAAGACTTTCCTTGAAATGAGTGTGACTGCAGCAGTTACAAGATAGCAGGTAAAGAGTAGGAGACATTCATTTTACCTTATAATACTTTTTAAATTCATTGTATACGAAGTCTATATAGAGATTTATATTTGTGAGAAATTTCGATCTCAATACTTTAAGGAATTTGGGCATTTTAAACCTCCCTGGATCCAATAAACGCATTTTTTAACTTATCTTTCTCTTTGTTTCTATCCGTCTGTCCTTGTACATGCGATAACAATAAATCAGAAACTCACCAAACTAGTTGAAGAGAATTTGGCATATCACCTTTGCACACTGTCTTCCAAGATCAACGTATTTCTCCTTCTTCAAATAGAGTCCCATCAGCTAACTCTTCTTCAAAATCAAACTTATTAAAACTCTGTGCGGTCCATCTCTCTGTTTTTATGTACATTTTTATTATTGTATTAATATGTTTTTCATCTTTTTTCCTTTAATTTTTTTTGCTTTTGAATGTATTTTTTTACTCTACGTATAGTTTTTCCATAGCATTTAGCTTTTATTATTGTCCAGTTATTTCATGTCTAACTGTGTAATTATTTATTTTTTCAAAGTTTTATTTTACTCTGTGTTACCAAAATATTTTTATAATGTATAGCACAATAGAAACCCTAATGCAATTCCTCCTGTAAACTTTTGTAAATTTGTTGCGTTTTTAATTAGGCAGCGGTGTAGAGAATTGTCAAGTTTTAAGAGAGGTAACCTCCTCGGGGTGTTGTGATTTTTCTTGCACTTCATAACTTCATTTCTTCCTTAAGGTTATAGTTGCAGGGGCATGGAGTAGTGTTATGTTATGTAATATTTACGCAAAAATTGTATATATTAATCAAGTTTTGGCTCAAATTCCTCAACGTTCTAAACAATCTACTTCTTTCACAAGGCTATGAAAATAAAAATACCATGATTAAAAATCGATTTTAACATGTGCATTTTAATTTTTTGCAGTGGAATGAATCTATACGTTTTTATTCATTGTTTTTTTTGTTTACGTTGCCATACATGTTGATTAAAATATGTTGGACATTTTTATGAACTGAATTTATTTACATGTTTGTAATCCTTCTCAGCATTTCAATAGTGCTGCGGAAGACTCTATAGACGTCTGAAACAGCTTTATAGGCGAATCCAACTCTTTAGTCACTCTGGGTACGATACACTCTTCCCCCAATTTACAAATGATTCTCGCACATATGTTGGTTTTTCGCACATATGTTGCACTCGGAAGGAACATGGACTTGCAGGGAACATTTTTAAAACCTGCATTTATTCACTATTTCGTCCAGTGTAAACATGGAATATATGTATTTGTGTGCAAACTATTACTTGGGTTGGAAATAATTTTTTTTAAATGTGGAAAATGAGTGAAAAATAGCACAACGATCATCTGGCATAAGTGAATATAATTGTTTAATTTTTAAGATAGAGTAAAAATTATTTTCTTTAGATAATAGTCTTCGAAATTAGAACATGAAATCATCGAAATTATGAAATCAAAAAAAGTGTCGATTCAACAGCATAAAGTAATTTCGGGTAATTTTCAAGTAATTTCCTTGATACCAATCGTGACATTTTAGTTGCATGACAGATAGTCGCAATTATTTTTGACTTTGCATTCAATATAATTGACATTTGTTTATGAAACTATTCAATATAGTAGAGGCAACTACTCTTCAATTTTTACACTGTGCTTTTCGAAACAATGTGTGCTAGTGCTACAGAAATAATTATTGTCATTGCAATTGCTTTTCTAAGTCCTTCAGAAAGTTAAACATCCTTTATTCTGTTTACGCGTATTAATATTTTAGTGCATATGCAAGCCATGCGTCATTGAAACAAATATTAGAAAAGTATGGAAAAGCAGTTTATGAGGTTTGAATTTATTTTTTCTTTTTTTTCTATTTGGCTTATACAAAAAAATCATTTTTTAGGTCTCCTTTCTCTGTCATTTGCAAAGAATCAAGATATTTAATGAGAAAATGCAGTGATGTATTCCAAATAAGTGTATTTTTGTTAAATGTTTCATAGTTTGAACTGCATTTGACATCCCCATTGCGAAATTTTAATTACATGTTTCATTTTCGAACGACTAATTCAGCTTCGTTCCCTATTTTAATTTTCAAGACAGCAGTCGTCTTATTCACTTACCACAGAAATGAACGCAGGCATAAAAAATGAAACATTTGTTAATTATGAAGCAACAAATTATGCATTTCTGACAAGTTTCTGGCAGGAAAACAAACAAAACTGAAGCAAGCAGCAGATAAAAACACGTTGAAAGATTATGTTGGTACGCGTTGGTTATAGCTTTGCTAATTAAACATTTCAAAATATTTCACAGCCAAATGCAAACAGAATATGGCTTGGAAATAAATACGGTCTGATGCTGAAAAGTGAAGACTTACCAGATTTTTTTCTTTGCCGTTTTTTCACTGGTTCTTTGCATGTTCCTGATACATTATCTGTTACTCGTATTTGTGCACTCATTATTTAGAATTAGTAACTTACGTTATAATGAAAAAAGCGGTTATTTTTCGTGAAAAATACGCAAAAATTTAAATGAGCTAAAATCTGTGAAAGATAATAGAGGTAGACAAAGTAATATCCAGATAAAACCAGAGTAGCAAATGTCGCTTAACAACACCCCCACCTTTCTCAATTTTTTGAAATTTCAAAGTGGAAGAAAAAATCGGAATTTTCCACAATCAATATCGAATGTTTCCGAACTTTTTCACATCTAATATGAGCATACAGTTTCATGCAGTTTCATTTTGCATAAAAAAAATAAAAATATATTTGTTATTTATTGCGAAAAATTCAGTTTCATTTTCTTTCTCTTTGAAACTGAAAAACTGATGTGGTGTTGTTTATTAAACAACGAGATAAAAAAAAACATCAGGAATGTGTTCCTCTCGACATTTTCGTATGCTTCCACAAAACGATATCTTTTACGTTTAATTTCGTAATGCAGTGAATAGGATAGAGTATATAGTTTGAAAAATTTTACGTTGGCCGATTGGGCTCAAAATTTTTTATGCATTTACAATTCTGGTATCCAGAATGGGTTTTAAATTTAATTTATTTTAGTCCAATCAACGAAGGGCTAAAATAGAGGTGAAAACTCATACATATGTTCGGTAGGACTCCTGTTGAAATCCCGCATTCCAGACTATGCCATCAGACCAACGCAGTCCTAATATTTCACCTTTAGAAGGCTAATTAATATTTTATTAATGTGTTCCATTTTTCTATGGAGATATAAACTTAGAATTGCGATTATTTTGGATGGCGGGCCAGCATCGCTAGTGGAAAAATGCAAGAATCCACGTATTATATAATTTTATTTCTTCTTATTCGAGAGAGAGAAATATATATAGAGAGAGAAAATATTTCAATAGCCAAAAAGTTAGACCTTGGGATTTTGAAGAATCTCTACCTTTATTATCTCAACGGGTTCGAAAAACTTATTGAATTGTGTCTGTCTGTCGTAAAACTAGGTAACCAGAAAGATCTGGATTATCCCACCCTGTCGTAGAATTCGGGGTGCACAACTAGGCAACCAGAAAGATCTGGATCACCCCGCCCTGCCTTAGCATCCGGGATTCGGAATGACAATGGCCGTTACCACAGCTGGAGTACTCAGACCAGAGTGGAGTCCTAGTAGCCAATCACCTGCCCACGGCCCGACCCCTCCCGTAGGAGGTACGTACTGTCACTGGTGGAGGGACCCAGAGCCCCACCATTACTATATCCGGCAGCAACTCATATCCGTGTACTCGCAGTGCTCCCCCGTAGGAATGCGCAACTAGGTAACTCAAACTAGGTTATTGACACACTGATATTTAATTTAAAAATTTGAACTTTTCTCTAGTTTCTCTTGCATAAATCCATCTATTCTGCAAAAGTAAACTTAATAAGAATGAAGGGATGTCTATAACTATGTTGTCAATTGCTTATTCCTAGGGTGTCAATGATCAATTTTGCACTATTTCTCCTCAGTATATTGCAAAATACCATCCAGAGAAAAAATCTTAATGAGCCTTTTATTCAATTTAAAGTAGAGTAATTCAGGAAAATTTGCAATAAATCACAGTTTTAATGAACTGTTTTTACTATTTTCCCACAATTCCATAGCCTTAAGTGTGTCAATAAGTGTCTTGTTACCTATTTAAGCCAATATTTTAGATCTGTGTCCAATTTGGAAACGTATCTGTAGAATTATTTTGTGGTTGTCTCTTTGTGTGTATTCGAGTACAATAACTCAATGAACTACATACACCACTGGCCAAAAGTATTATAAAAAATCTGATATGCGAAAGATTTGGAGTTAATTTGAATACAATGGTTCACAATCAGATGTGGAGAATTGTGGAAAGTACAATCTTGGCAAAAATTGCTGGCTGTAATGCCGACAACTTTCTAAATCCCTATGATATTGAAATGGAATTTTTATATAATAGGGAAGTAATAATCTATATTATATAATAATTTTTGAAGTTATGAAAAAAAATTGCTCTGCATTTCGCGCATGTGCATTAAAGCATTATTTACTAAAACTGCTCATATTTCCTTTATTATTACTAACGTATTTACTTTAAGGTTTAATACAATGCTTCTTTATTATATTGTCAAGTATTCCGTAAGTTTCGTAACACTTAGCATAAAACTTTGCATGTTATAAACAAATAATATGCGAAAGATATTTTAAAGAAACCTTCATATCTTCCCGAATATTCATGATATTCTTATGAAAATCAAGGTAAGCCATGTGCATAGGAAGCAAAACGATTGAGAAAAGTTTTAAAATATTATCAGCTTACTGTGAAACGCGGTGAGCCTAAATAATTTTCGTCTTCATTAATTTGTAGACGGTCCCTTAATTGTCCTCGTGACAAAATCTTCCCTTTAAAATGTAAGTTCACACGATTGTACTTCTCAGGATTCTCCACAAATGATTGTGAACCATTGTATTCAAATTAACTCCAACTGTTTCCAATTTTACCAATCTGGCAATACTTTTGGCTATTGGTGTAGATGAAATTTAGTATGTGGTCTTCATACTAAAATTATTGATTTGTCACATTTTTAGCAGTGATAAAAGGTCTAAATTGCATACTTGTTTCTCTTCACTGTACGACGAAGATAAACATAAAATGTGCCATATTGAAGATGGTGAAAGAGAGAATACTCCATCTGTGTTATGAAATATCATGATTTGATAATATGAGCCATTGTCTTTCTAGCATTTCATGACCAAAGATGGACGATTCTTTCACCTCAGTGTGAAATTTCTGAAGTCATCCAATTTTTCTAATATATCGCCTTCCTTTTTTCCCATCCATTTACTATAGTTGTGGGTACACGCCATTTATAGGATTTCACTGGATAACGAAAAATATTGAATGGAAGTTATGGCCCCTGTGAAGAAAATCTCTCCTATCTTCTACATTTTCTCTAAGGAATCCTACTTTCTTTTTAAATATTGATATTTCTGTCCTTTTATGCTCTTTTCATTTTTGGCCCTGCGATCGACGTAATAAACAAAGTTGAGGTGGTTGTCGCTAAACTTCCGGAATAATGTTTAGTAAATCGAGTGCTTACGCTCAAAATGAAATTTTGGGAGGAATTTTATGAGGGATGCATGAGACTTTATGGCGGCTCGAACAAGCAAAATTTTTCGGAATAAAATCGAGCAGCGTTAACTAGATATGAAACTGCTCATATTTTTTGAGTGACGGCTGAAAAGCAGAGCATTATATATTCCTTTTTTTGGAAAGTTTAGAAGTATAGAAAGTCAGATGAAGGTGTTAAAATTCTGTCGATAAGTTTAATTTAAATGAATGCATAAGAAGTGAGAATAAGTTGGAATGCTGAATTTTCTCCCACAACTGCAAAAAATATTATTTTTGTATGAATCATTCATACAGTTGCTTTAGTTTTCGCGTTTTGAATATAAGTTCGAACAAAAGAAGATGAATCTTTTTTTTTCCTTTTATTGTACTTTTAATGCCTTTTCACATGTTATTGCATTCTTTATAATTATTATAACATTATTTAGCATTATTTTGTCCGTAAGTTGTTGTTCGGCCATAACAAAAGAAGTTGTAAATTTTTCTCTTTTATTGTAATTGTAATGCCGTTTTTCATGTTATTGCATTATTTATAATAAGTATATTATTTACATGAATTTTTACAAGCTATATTATTTCGATTATAATTTAAATTTCGTGAAAATTGGTAACAATTATTTATGTTAGTTAAGTCAAGAATAAAGTAAATGGACAACAGGATTGTTTAAGTTTGTCTTTTGTTTTTCCATCATGGGACAACATAACATTGTTTCGAATAAATGGTCTGTAATATCTTCAGAAATGTAAGGGTAAAAATAAAGAACTGAAATATTCATGTTTTAAGCTCGTCGAAGAAGTTGGCCAATTTTATTTATAACTGGTTTCATTTGCGATTTTAATGTACCGTATTTTAAAAAATACTCATATTATTGTATGAGTAGCACAGTTAGCGGAAAATTACATATCAGGTTAGGTTAGGTTAGGTTATATTAACGTCCCGTTTTGAAGCAACACGAGGGCTATTTAAATTACATATCAGAAACAGTCAACTAGGAGATTGCTACTCTTAGATGCCTTTCTTATGCATTCTTTTATATTCAGATATTCTTCTTAGACAGAAAATATAGAATTGGAAAAAAGATTATTCGTTATTATTATTAATGCTAACTCACTGGTGATAACTTGTGCAGACAAATTGAAACACTGATATTTTTTCATGATGAACTTCAAAATTACGAGAAGGACGTAAATTAAACATAGCAAAACTCAAATAAGATGCCCATCAGAATTCGTGCTGGCACTTGGTAACCTACAATTCGATTCTGATCATTTCAAATTAAACTTTAATATTCAACTTACCACAATATTTTTAAGACTTTAGAATCTTTGTTAAAAATTATCATTATTATTTGGTGTATGAAAGTTTTAAGGACTCAGCGTTTCGAAAAGTTCATGGTTAATCCGGGTTTTTGAACATGTATGCTTTGAAGATCCATCTTGCAATATGAGATTTTACATCTGTCACTTTAGTTGGTTTTTGTTTAATTTCACACTTCTCGAAACAATTCTGTAATCTTAAATAACAAATATCAAAATACCCATTGTTTAAGTTAACCCTTCTTTGCATGATGGTGGAAATTTCCATCATAACATTGAATGCCCAAAAATTATATAAAAGAACAAGTTAACTTTAAGTTGATCGTGTCTGGATACCTTTTTAATATCCATTGCATAAAAAAAACATAGCTGTCAAAAATAAGGAAGTGTCACTATCAGTAAAACGAGCTTGAAGTTGTCATTCCGCTGTTTGTTGTAGTTGCAATAAACGTATGATTTCGTTTTTAATTTTGTTTTATTATATTTGAGTTTCTATTGCTAAAAAAGTGATGTGGATGAAAGGTTTGTAACATGTGTTTCTGTTATTTTTAGAGCAATTTCTGAAAACGTTTGCGTTTAATCTAACTTTGCATGATGATGGAAATTTCCATCATATTGTTTTTTGCTAAATTTATACTATAAATATATACTAAGATTTTTTTAACCATTTTTCCTTTAACTTTGAACATGAATTATATCACCTTGATTTATTTCACCAATAAAGAAAAAATCATGCAAAGAAGGGTTAAAGGCTCTTGCCTGTTTTTCAATGGTGATATTGTATATTTGTAATAAAAAAACGTCTTCTCTTTTATTATTTTATTAATTAATTCTTTGAATTTTTATACTTTTTGGGGTTTGTTGAGCTTCATTTTTGTTATTTCTAGCCTTCCGAAACATGATTTTGCGACAAGTTGAGAAACGTTATATAATGTTCTGAACACTCATTTTACTGCAGTATCTCTACCTTATTAGTTATATGGAACTTTATACCGGGAAACTCAATGACTTTGAAACACCGACATTCTGTGGGAGATAAACTTGTACCCATATATATTATTTTCACTCAAAGGAAAGATATACATCCTCAATTATACATATACCTCTCGTTTCTAATCAGAACGGAATAGAATCAACGCGCCAATTTATTTTCTCATTAACAATCTACCGGATCAAGTTAAGAGAAACAAACGCATGCTGACTGCTAAATTAGAGAAAGTTCTAGTTTCGATTTAGTGCCCTCGTCATATGTGTCATGTTTAGGTGTGCTGTGTAGTATTCCCGTTATGCTATAATTGTGTCACATTGTTTCGAAAGGCATAATTATAATGTATTTTATTAAATACATCACACTCTCTGATAGATTAATGTGCAGCAATTTGCAAATATAAAGATTTTACTATCATTAATCGAAATAGTAAAAATAGTAAGTAATATCTATCCTCCACTCAAAATGGCAAGCTCAATCGTAAAGACACAATTAAACTTCATTCAATTAAACGTTTAATTGATTGTTGGCCCAGTTTACCTACCAGGAAGCTCGACACAATTCTTACCAGATTAAGAATTGGACACACTCGATTCACGCATAGGCATCTGTTATTGGGGGAACCCGCACCTCTTTGTACAGCATGCCAATGCCAAATGACTGTTCTGCACATTCTTATTGAATGTCAATAATTTAATCATCAACGCATCCGCTGTTTCCACTCATCCTCTATCACTCTTAAAGACATCCTTCACAAAAACCCTCATCCACAACTTTTTACTTTTTTAAAAATGATTGGTTTTTACTCTTTCATCTGATTTTTTACCATGTTTTAAGGTCTTTTTTCCTTGCTAGAAGTTGACACATCATAACTTATGACAGCTTCCTATTAAATGAACTCGTATAACAAGATTTTACTCAAGACCATATGTTTGGCGCAGCATAATCAAAAATGGTTTTTGCGCCAGTAAACCAAACCAAACCAAACCGAAATAGTAAAAGTATTTCCTTAAAAAATTGAAGTGTTTTAGTACAGTTTTGATAAATACTGCAAGCCAAGAATGAAATTCGGACAAAAATAGATATTAATGATTTTAATTAACACACAACAAATAAAATCTTAACAAAGACAAGAGAGAAAGAACATAACAAATTCTAAAGCAAATGTAAATTACATAGATTCTTTTCGCCTATAAACTGCACTAATATGTAAAACTGAAGGTCCGAGAACATTTAATAGCATACTGGCAAGGAATTTGTAAAATTTATAGGTAGAAACTAGCCAAACGAATCCAGATAAGAAGATAGATTACGTGTATGTAAATATCAATAAGAAGACATCACATATCAGCTGTCAAGTCTTCTTCTGGTTATTGGCTTTAGTTCGATGTGTATGATGATATACAAACTAATTGTGGCAGATGTCCGCTGCAGGTCCATGTTCAAGCGCAACTTATACAGAAGAAAACATCTCGCATGTTTGGAAAATATAAAGGTATTCCCCATTCTGCCTAAGCTTTTCGGGGGCGCTGTGGTTGATTTGGAAACGGGTTCCTAGCATTGACGTTGACTGGAGGGTCTCCGATCTGCTTGCTCTGTATGATACCGCTTCTGGCCCCCCCCCCTTCGATTTCCAGTGACTGACTACCTTACTTCGTTCTTCGCATTTTGGTTTGGTCTGACTGACTTTTGGAGTTCTATTTTCTGATGAGAGAGAATTGTTATAATGCTGAAATTTTCTATCTTGGCTATTTCCGTCTTGTGTTGGTGTGTTTGGTTGAGTGTGTGTGTGTTTTATGTGCTTGGATTTAAATTGACTTTTTAAACTATTGTTTGGTGTTTTTTAACCTATTTTTGTTCTTTCACTTTGACATTTGATGTATTGTTTCTGAGCATTGTTTTTGAATTTATTTCTATGTATCTTTGCCCACCAATGTTTCGGTATAAAATGTAAACTTTTTT
>BGPR01000105.1:367467-403827 GCA_013235015.1 Araneus ventricosus | reverse complement strand
AAGGTGGCGTATTTAGCTGTCTTCCGAAAGAAGCATATCATTGGTGGCACAATTTGCAATGGTGTCAAGAGCATATATTGGACGGACCAACGTTGGTGACATATTACTTTTACAGATTGGAATAGTCCTCATGTGAGGAATGCTTTTGAACTCTAAATAGTTCAAATGAAGAGAGGCGGGAACCATGTCTCCAGATAACATTAAGAAAAGACATAGTTTCTACAGTCACTGAGTTCTCTTGTTGGGTCACTTTGAGTGAATTGGGAGAACGAACTTCACATTTTTAATGAACAGGCCATCATCGACGAATGCTTAAGTCGGCAAATAATCAATGGGGGACTATTTCGAAGCTCTACTGTCGAATTTTTTTTGGGCAATAATGCCAAACATAGTCGAACTGTGTTGTGTGATTTTGTGGATAATCTTCTAGAAAATATGGATATCGCTCAAATAGATGGGTCAACGCACTCTTTGATATGTATTCCATTGAACATGTCTGAGATCTTTGGGAAAAAGCCCGTCTATATACCCATGTTACGAATAAAGAAAAGCAAAAACAAGAGTTGATAGAGAAATGGGTATGGACAAAGAATTGTTCTTTGAGCTTGTATTGAGATAGGGGAAACTAGAGATACTTGACTCTACTTTTACTTTTTCTTATATTTATGTAATATTTGAAATGCTAGCATCATAAAAGGATTTGCTTTTAAGAATGAAAAATGTGCTTATGCTAAACTGATATCTCATTTAATCATAAACTTAATATATTTCATGAAATCACTTAGGGTCAAGCATCCCTAACTTTAGGAAAAATGGACCCTAAACTAGGGATGCTAGACCCTAGGGGTAGGGATACTTGACCCTACATGTTTAAGTACTTCAAGAGTACTTAACATTCTTTTGATAATTTGTATGTGCACGAAATTTAAATATTAGGTTAAAACTACTGAATTAAAAAAACTCTTTATTATCATAGAATATTAATGAAACTGATATTAAAAATTAAATATTATGTTTACTATAAAACGCAATTGTCATTCATAAAATGTAGTTAATAAATTAAATTAGTTAAGTCATTAAATTAAATCTAGATATTGAATAAATTATTTCGAAATTTAATTAACAATTAAAATATTGATTTAATTAAATGAAAAATCACAGAAATGGAACTGGAAAACTAGATACATCATTAGCGAAGAATTGCATTAGAGCATTAGAATTGCCGATTTCGGAAAATTAAAAAAAAAACGGAATGGCATCAAACGCAAAAAATATAAAAAAAAATTGTACAAAACAAGAAATTGAGAAGCTTAATAGACTTACTCGGTTTCTTCCGATATTCAAAGAAAAAATAAAAGCAAAAGAATAAAAATACATTTTAGGAAAAAATTCAACTCAAGAAGGACAAACTCAACAGAAATGGCGGAACGTTAAATAAAACCAAACGACGACAAATAGTTCATGCAAAGGAATTTTATTAAAATAATAAATAAATAAATATTTCTTTCTCATGAGAGAAAAAGTAGATTAATTAAATTTGAATTCTTTTTAAAATTCTTAACCAAATAATTATTTGCATTCTTTGAAATTATCATATTAAAAAAAATTATTTAATGAATAATTACTAACAAGCAATTTTAACTAATAATTCTCTATATTTGAGGTGCCATACTGCTGACAAACTCCACTCACCAGAAAACTGATCCCGACCAAAAAATGTGCTTCGGTAGGCTACGACATCGAAGCTGCAATAGGTTTGAGAGGAATTTTTGAGAGATTTTTTTTTATTCCTAACTTTTTAGGGTCAAGTATCCCTAACTTGACTTTTTATAAATAATCTAAAAATTAAACAACTTAGAATTAAGGTACCGCATAACATCGTATATCAAATTATAGATAGAAGTATGCTTAAAACTCAGAAAAATTTTAATTCATCATATCACCAGTAGCAGACATTCTATCCTCTGAGGAATGAAAAAATGAAAATTTACTTTTGGATTCCTAAAATATATTTACCTACACACCATTATGATGGCTTTTCAGATTGGAACGAAAATCCCCTCCAATAGACTATGTGATGAAAGGTCAAATAAAAATGTCACACACAAATTACCAATTATTTCACAAACTGAGAAAATCGCGTATGGTCAAGTATCCCTAGTTTCCCCTACGGAACAGATATCTAACTATTGCGTATACGTGCGTGTATTGCAATGTCGCCTTTACTTTGTAATTTTTTTTTTAATTTTCATTAAATCTTTCTGCGTATGCCCATTCAACTGACAGGGAACCTTCATGGTTCCTATTGCGAGGGTATACTGCGGTGAAAAGGAAAGAAAAAGTTAACGAAGGTCATATCCCTTACTAGAACACATCTGCTTGCTCTCCTCTTGCCTCATCCAGCTTTCATCTTTCCCAGAAGAGCTTCTGAACAACTGTGTTTCTCTCAGTAGAGCCAGGGTTGTTTCTGTTTGTTTGAGTACCAGTAGTATTTATTCTCTTTATTTCTTTATAACGTTTCTATGTAATCTTTCGATATACAATAAGGTAGATATAATTAATTTCTCACCAAAAAGGTGTCTTTCTGAGAAATTACGGAACAAAAATCAAAATGCTTCGATTTGTGCGCTAGTGTATGAATTTACACCATAAATTATATTTTTACACGCTCATTATAATTTTATTATTCTTTTGAAAACAATTCTAATTGGGATCCTATAACATATGAAACTGGTGACCAATCATAATTTGTGTATCAAGGACTATTATTCTCGAACCCAAAAAAATTCAGAGATTTATAATTTAAAGTTGAATATTTCCTATCTTTAGACAAAATGTTGAGTCTGGTTATCATAGAAACTGTTGGAGAATTTGACGAATTTCTAGCGCATTTAATGAAAATTCTGCTTCGAGGTAATGCCCAAATAAGCAGATAAATGAATAAAGATGACTTATTTAAGAGAAAGCTGGAAAAACAGCTCTGTAATACCGACTTTCAAAAATTAAATGATAAATAATTTTGTACTGATGTCATAAAAATGTATTTATATATTATATAAAAAGTTTTGACATTTTTAAGTATTGCTAGTATTTTTGTAACAAATAACGCCAATGTTCTAATAACAAACCCATACATTTCATCATTGTGCAATATCGATCCTTTCAATAAAACGTTTTAGTATTTCTTTCACCACTTTCTTACTTCAGGGATATCTATTTCAGATGAAACTGTAACTGTTTTTGAAGCATCCTTTTGCGCTTCAGGCTTTGTCAGTGGCGTCTCTCAAAGTGTAATAGGCTGTCAAATAAGTGTTGACCGACTGCTATTTCAAAAAGACACTTGTCAACTCTTCTTCTCAGATCTGATTCATATGTGGAGAGAGGAGAAATACGTATCAAGAAGAAGAAGAAAATCCCGCCAAAGAGTGTTAAAGAAAAAGAATTCTAAAAAAAAAAGTACACCAGATACGTACACGTTTTCCTCGGCAGAATCTGTCTTGTACAGGTCTCCAAAAGTTGTCAATTTCCCGATGCGTTATTTTACTTTTCTTTGTGAATGTGTTTCTTTTTCCCCTTTCTGTTCTTTTTTATTTTTTTAAATGATTCTTTTGGAGCAGATGTTTCTTTCTTGTATCGATCCGAACAGCCGTTCCTTCCACTGTCCCACGCCCACTTTTTTGTCAGTTTTCTGGTCGCTTTTTGTGTTTATGTCGGTGTTTCAAAGCAGGAGAGAATACAAAAAGTTTTGCAGGTGGTTGGGAGCGGGATAGACACAACACAGTTCAATCGTGACGTAGAAAATGGGTTCTGTTGGACTCTTGCAGAATGAAAATGGATGCTTTATAAGAGGCTCCGTTATGTTCCATTTACACACAGAGTTACGACTTTTTATAAGAAAAAAGAAATCTATTTCTTTTCATACATACGTTGAAACGAAAGTTTGACTGAGTATTGTATTGAAATGTTTGCAAATTTTAGCATTTCTGTTGAGTTTTGAAATTTTTCAGTCTAGAATTCTCACTAAGACCGGAATAAAAGAGAACTCTATGACACTCTAGAATTCTTGATCTATGGAAACTTGGACTCACAAATTCACATTCTCATTATATATTCATTGAAGAACAGGCAAGTTTTGAAACTATATAAATATTAATGTCGATCGCATGCTGAATGTTGAACTAGATACCTCCATTTCAAGCACTGCAGAATATTGCGCATAATATTTTGTTATAATAATATTACCGATCTATGGGTTTTGTCGTCGTTGACATTGTTAATTTCTTCAAATTTGATAGTTGGAAATAATAGGCTTTGGAAACTGAAATTTAATTCTGAACCATACTTTTCCTTACTTAAGAATCAATATTTCATGTCCTATTTTTTTTTAAATGTTCTTCCGGTGCCACATACAGGATAACCTTATAAAGGTTGTTTACAAAATTTAAGGTTAAGTCAAACATACTGAACGAGTCATTTTTCAAGTATAGTATGTTGTCGAAACGCAAAGGGGAACCGCTACAATTGTCTCTTTGTCAGTGAATTAAGTAAAATAAAAGAATGCACCCGATAAAATGCACAAGATAGATTTCGAAACGTTCGTTTCGATACGTTTTATATAAGAAAAAGGGATATATTTTATTGAAAAATATTCAAGCTCTATTTCAAAATTACCTGCTCGAAAATTTTATTCTTTTTTATTGGTGTTGTTGATAATATGTTAGTAGAAATAATCAGTTGTTCTTTGAGATTTATTGGTATGGAAATTGTAACTATCTACCGATCTAGGCGAATAATTCTCAATTCGAAAATAGTTTTCTTGGAAAAGTGATATTTTTGAAATAAAAGGCCACAAAGCATGAAGAAATGACATTTTAACTTCTGAAATCAGACATTATATAGGGGAAAGTGGGGCAAAACCGGTTATATAAGACTCCAAGGCCTGTTGCAGCTAAACTTATCGACATAGAGCTTGTCAATTTTTTTAAGTATTCATTATTTATCAGAGTACAATATATCTCAAGAAAAGTCATAGTTTTACTCATTTTCTTACTTATGATATTTTAATAAAAAAAAGTCATACCACCAGGTTTTACTCCACCAGTGGGGGAAAACCGGGTACACACGTTAACCCTATGGGAAATTAAGAAAACTCGATTTTCAGTGGAAAAGTAGCAGACATTTTTTATTTTGTATGACAGTTTAAGAATATTAGTAACAAAATTCACATGTAAAGCAGTTGTCTTCTTCCTCCGCGCCACTACAACTTTAGTCGGCACAGCTAAGGCAGTTTCTACATTGTATCCAATCAACGTCTGGTGTGTTTTTATCGTCTTCATAGGAGGAATCATTATTACTCACTATCCCAATCTTACGTCACTTGGAGTACCCGGTTTTACCCCGAGTGCAGAGGTTAACAAACGATAAAGATCCGAGCAAATATTGGACAATATCTTTATTATTTTATAGGGTATAAATCCTTAGTAAACGTATAATAAGCTGTACTAAATATAGTTTTTATAATGGAATGACTATTAAATAACGATGCTTTAAAATCAAACGAACATTAGAGATTTGACGTCTTAAAACAAATAAGCCTTCACAGACGCAGTGAACACCATACCACTATGGCTGTTCCTTTTTCTTGACTGGTAGAGTGTAATTATTATCCGTCCAATAGGAAGGTGAACTAAAAGCCCCAGAAACAAGGGTAAACGGTTTTACCCCATTCTCCCCTATATTAAGTTTTGAACGTTGTTTTTAAAAGAAACAAAATGAGAGCAATAACTAATAACTTCCTTCATAATTTATGCGCATATTTGATTGGCTAATAAACAGTGTTAAAAAATCATCTATCTTAATACAAGAAAAACTGAAATTCCATTCCAGTAATAAAACATATGAGCGAATAAATGAAGATACAGATGGTTTTATAACCATCTTTTTATATATTTTCTATATTTAAAAGTTTCAAATCATTAAAAACAGCAGAAAAGTAATAAATACTAGAAATAATTGTGAATCGCAAATATATGACATTTTCATAAAAATTATTTTCCGGACAGATGATTGAAGTTGAAACAGTCAAATAAACATTCTAATTCTAGGCATTCTATTCCCACAATAAAAGCATTTAAATAACGCAAGTAGCAAAGTAAAAATACCAAGGATGATAAAACATTTTTTTTTCCCGCAGACAATGAAGGAAAACAAAATACTTCTTCTCTGGCAACAAAACAAAACACACAAAAAAACCGGAAGAATCGCGCAGAAAATGAGACTGGCGAGTGACGCATTAAAAGGCATTTTTTTTTTCAAGCTGCGTGAACTAACACGTTATTTAGATTGAAGCAGATTGCAGCCTCTGTGTTGAAAGTTGGGGAGAAAATAGCTTTTCAAAATGATAGAACAACTATGTCTCTGTATCTCATGGAAATGCGGACATAGACGGATGGTTCATTTAATTTAAAAGAAACGATAAGCATTTCGACGAAAACTTGTCGGATAGTTCACGTTTTTCAATGAAAAAAGTATAGGAATAAGAATAACAATGAAAAAAGGCTATGATAATAACTGTTAAAGAAAGGGAGGAAAAAAGAAAACTGCCTTTTTCTTTTCTTTGCCGTAAAGCACCCGTATTTGGCGGTGGTGATGAATTTCGAAATACTTAGATTGAATTTGCTTTCTTCAGAAAGTAAACAAAAGTTTTTTCATAGTTTTTTTCCTGTTTAAACCGGTGCTGGTGGATAGGTTCTTTTTTATTCTTTGCCGTTCTTTTTCTCTGTCTTCTCGGACCGGTCATTTGTCTTGGTAAGGGGATAAACGTTAGTGATAATTCGATTCAGTTGTACGGGCTTGGTAAATATAAAGAGTAAACATTTTTTCCTTTAAATTCTGGGATGAATAGCTTTTGTGATAAAAGTCTGCTACTTAAGTGATTTTTAGGTCTTGAAGGAAACTTTTTAATAAAAGCAGAGGTATATTTTCCCTTATTTTTCTTTCTCGTGTTTTAGAATACTACGCGTTCTATGTTTTCTTTTTCTGCTTGTCAATTTAATTTAAAACTTTCATGTGATAATTTGTCTTGCTTCATTTCATTCAGTGAACGACTGATGGCAACTTTTCTTTGCGCTCGTCATTTAATTTAATTAAAAGTTAGTAAAATTTTAAGTTTAATACAGTTTAATACAAAATATGTTTCATTCTGGAATTTTCAAAATGGGTTTCTTTGCTAAAAATGCGTTAGTATAAATGTTTTTCTTAACTAAAAGTTTTCCTTAAGAAATTTATTTTTTGTTTTTTGCCTGAAATCAAATGAAAGCTTTAAAATAGCTGCAATTTAATTCCTTCCTCTATATTGACGTTCCTGACTCGTGCATTGAATTATAGATAGTTAAATCTGTAATTAAGACAAATGATCAGTTAATTAAGAGATAATTATCACTTAGACGCGCTAACGATCTCAGGTGCTTGTAGCATTCCACAATAAAAGCATTTAAATAAAGCAACTAGCAAAGTAAAAATAACAACGATGGTAAAAATATTTTTTCTCCTCAGACGATAAAGAAAAACAAAATACTTCTTCTCTGGCAACAAACAAACCTCAACTAGCTAAATCATTAATATTAATTCTTATATGCCAAGAAATAACACTAAAAGTACTAAATATGATGTGTCGTCGAATTAGCAACTTAAAGAAATTCGTAGGCCCAGGGGTTAATAAAATTACAGACTCTTTTTTTTTTACCTTTCGTTTGTTTAATTGGGAGTAATATTAATTTGTGTCTTTTTGTCAACTAAATGTAAAAAGACGCAAAACGTTTGAATACAAATAGAATATTATTTAAAAATGAGAGTGAAGATGTACAAAAAGCACAACGAAAATATTACAACTAATGTTACATGTTCGATCAAATATGCATTTAAAATGTCAAATTTAAAGTAATGAACAGTAAAACAGTAAAGAAGTTGAATATTTAAATCCATTTCAACACTTAAAACGTGTATGTTTTCAGTAAAATATTATAATTGAAATTTACACATAACAATAGATTACATGAATAATTTCTATTGATAGAATATACAAGTAGATGGTATAACGTAACAAAAGATAAATTTCATAAAATAATACGAAATTTTCTGATATCCGTAACAAATAACCCCTGGCACAAAATGAAACAAAACTATGTGCATGTGAGAGGTGGAACACGTGGTTTATATTTCTAAACAAAAAAACTTAACGTCGAGAGATGCAGTATAATATGAAGGGCTCAGAATTCGAGTGGACAAAGTCCATGTTTTCCCCTTTTTGCAATAACACTGCCATGGTAGTGAAGAAATGTTGAATTTTCTGTGTAATAATGATTCAAGTCCATAGTTAAATTTGTATCCACCAGGCTGCATGAGAAAATAGAAACCCACTGTGCATTTAATGGGAGTTGGAACCCTAAGTCCTTTAACCCCCTAACCCAGTTACTTCGATGTACGTTTTCTCAAAATATGTTATATATGCACGTTTAAAATTTTTTATACAAGTAAAGTACATCTTTCTCATTATACTGAAATGATTTTTAAAAAATTCATAAATTTATTTTTTACAAATTTTTTTGTGTCGAAGCAAAAAATGTGAAATTGGCCATTTCGATGTACCTTTTATCAAAATCTGTTATAGATATATATTTGTAACTTATTATACAAGTAAAGTACACCTTTCTGAAATAAGCTTTTTTTTTAAAAATCAAAACTTTATTTTTTACACTTTTTTTGTGTCAAAATAGAGTAAAATTTCACTATGTCTAATCATATATTTTGTAAATTTATAAAAAATTAAAAATTAACCAAACGCTCATTTCAGTATAATGACAAAGGTTTACTTTACTTCTATAAAAAATTTCAAACACGTAACACATTTTTTGTTTTAACACAAAAAAATTTGTAAAAAAATAAATTTTTGAATGTTTTAAAAATCATTTCAGTATAATGAGAAAGAGTAAGATTATTTTACTTGTATAAAAGATTTCAAAGATGAATCTATAACAGATTTTGAGAAAATGTACATCGAAGTAACAGGGTTAGGGGAATAATGGTTAGGGTATTACTTAGAGTTCCAACTCCCCTTAAATGCAGCTAATCAACTTTGAGACCTGCTTTATCGGAAATGAATCTCATGAACTTGGTCCATTTTAACTCTGAACTCTCCATATATTTCTGATGAACAAACATATAGCTGCAAAATGAAGCAGTAAGAATTTCTCAACAACGCGCGCCAAGTTTATTGTTAGATAGATGCGTGTGGCTACGCACTATTTAAGTTCCGACACCTGCAAGTAACCTTACTTGATCCCCTAAAATTATGATATCAACATCATTGATAAGACACTGTCACCTCGCATTGAAAAAACCTTTCTACAGTGACCCTGCATTACTGGAAATCCTTGATGGCATGACATTGGTTCAGCAGCGACGGTCAAGACAACCAAAGTTTTAAAGATATCTCCCTAACCAAAATAGGAAGGTTTGAGATACTTCCTGAACCGGACGGATTTAATAAGGATAAATTTTCAAAATGTCGTGCAGTATTTTACGAACAGTATTGAAAGTATGCAGTCCATGCAGTATTTTTGCACGTATGACATGATATTGCTTTTGCACTGCGGGAATTCTATATATTGGCCATCGCTTGTTCTATAACAGCAATTTTCAGTTCGCAAGCTGGTAATTGCTTCTCATCACTTGTCTTGTGTTAGAGATTTGGTAGATTTAGATCACTACATACAGTTTGAGATCATACAGTTAAGTGCAAAATATCTGTCTAAAGACAGTTAGTCTATGAATGACGAGTTTTGGTAGATTTATAGCATTCAATTGTTCCCCGTAAGTTTGATATGCGCATCGTTCCTCTTTCAATATTTTTCAAGTGCATAAATTTACAAATATCGGGATTGGTATTCTAGTTCTGTTGAATATGCAGCTGCATTAATAAGCACCGTTAATTACAGTAATATCTGTCGAAAGACAGTCAGCCTCCGAATGAAGAAAGTCCTCTTAGGCTTTTATTTTTTCTTCAAGATAGCTTTACGTGGCATTCGATCATGCAAATATTGTAAATTTTCCTTGAAAACAGTCTCAGTCTTTTCGCTGGAGGACCCACGCAGAATCTGAACTTTTGAATTTGCTTGATAAATTAATGTCGTTATACATGGTAGTAAACGATATTTCCGTTCAAAAATCCACTTTCAAAATGAGTTGATTATTAAGATTTCAAAAGTTCTTTCCAGTTTAAATCTAGAGGTGTTTAAATTCCTATATAAGTTGAACACGCATTACATATGAAGTATTAAAGTCAATGAGAACTCTGAAAACACATATTTGTGGAAATTTGAATTTTTCTCAAAAGTTGTTTTATTTTAGGAAAAATACGCTTTGTTGTTGCGTTCTTTTGTTCTTTACGATCTATTTTTCGTCAGACAGCTGAGATACTATGCACATGTCATCGAGGGAAGCGCATTTTATCATTATGCTGTCGTTATACTGATATCTTCTTTTCTTCATTCCATAAAAAAAAATTCTTGCCTGCTTTTGTTATCTCTAGCTTTTGTGTCCACCATTTACAAAGCGTAGATTCATTTATATAGTATGTAATAAATTACTTTGAAGCATTTTTATGTAATGTAGTTAAAATACATAAAGAGAACGTTACGGATTTTATCCCGAGCTCTTACTTTCTGTGGTTGGCATTCTTGGCTTTTATTTTCATTAATCAACGATGATTTTTCTAGATATTTATGGAAGGAAAATATATATAATTAATGATAAACTCTTAACATTTTTTCTTATTTCAAAGATATATTAATAGAGTTTGCGAATAAAACTTCATATTTAGTTTCATAAAAATATAATCTTACTTCTAAAAATATCAAAATTTAATAATTTTGCATATTTTTATAATATTAATATAAGAATGCTTTTAATTAATTATATTATAAATGTATTTAAAAAGAAAATGATGAAATCAAAAATTTTATCTACCGTAATTTTAAAACAGTAATCAGATTTAAAATCATACAAGTGTGTGTGCAAGATTTTAAGAAAGTTCGAAATTTTCCACAAGTATAGACAAATCTGCATCTATTCATCATTATATATTATACCACATCCAAACTATGATTTAGGAAAATCCCAGTAATTAAAAGTATTAATGAAATACACGCAAAAGTTTGACCTAGAAGGTCACACAAAATAATTTCTAAGGCTGCACCAATTAAACCCACACAAACCCAATCCATTTCTGCAATGATTTACACAAAAGTGCACTTTTAATATAAATAAATAAGGGTCCCAGACAAGTCTTGGAATGCGGAATATTCCGCACGTGAGTTTCACAATGAAAAATCACCGCCCGCATTGTTCTACTAATCGCATATCCGAAATTTCGGGCTCCGAGCAATGTCTATTTAGTAGGGGAGCAATTCCAGAATACCTCTGCGTCCATTCCAGAGGAACCTTCTCCGTTATTTCCTGTTTCGTCAACCCTTCGAAGCAATTATCATTAACTCAAAATTGAATTTTCAGGAAACGATCAATAACTAGAGTAGCATTCCTCCCCTTGCCTTTGTTTACTGCAGAAACAGATCGTCTATCGCTTTCATCCAATTTGTAGGGATCGATCGATTGGATGCCCGCCGATGATAATTTTTATTCGATGGAAGGTCAGCCGATTGTTTGATTTAATCATCTTTAATCGTTTCATCGATGATTTCTTTCTCTGGGGAAGGGGACGGAGGGAGTAGAGGATGTTTGAAATGAAGTGTGGATTTGAAGTGGAGTTAGGGTACTCGCAATTATTTAATTGAGTAATAAATTATTTTCATGATTGCTCGGATGTTCGCAGTGCCAACATGAAATGTTTTTTTAAATGGTTAGAAATATATTAACCCTTAAAGGCCCGATATTTTAAAAAATGATTTTTTTTTTTACTTTCATTTCTTGAATAAAAAACGGGAAAATTACTCTAAAAAAATTCTATTTTGTTTTAAGTATGGTTTATGGCTAAAAATAGTTTGAACCCATCGACAAGACTAGACTTTAATTGAAAAAAAATATCCTTGATAAAATTCTATAATATCACACATAGATGCTTTTTAAGAATTAATAATATGGGTAAGAAATTTTCTTTAAAATTAAAGAATAAAATATGTTATTTTCAAGCGTAGAAACAAAGCTGAAAAGATCAAGCCTCAAGTGAAAATCATCAATTTATTTTTATTTTTTCATCAGCACTCAGGCTGCCATCTATAAGTTGTAAATTGATTTAATAACATTTTCAACATGTATTCTATTGGCATCAACAGGCTTTAGAGCTTCAGTCTTATTCTCAAGAATTTTAGAGGCTAAAATTGAGTATTTTGCTTAAAGACAAACTGGACCCTTAAGGGTTAAGATTAAACGCTAACTAACTTTGTCAAGAAATTCTGCAGAAAAGTTTTCAGATCCATAAATAAAGTTTGATATTGCTTTGAATAAATATCTTCCATCACCTTCAATAGTTATTTTACAATATTCTTCAGACCCCATGTTGGAGCGAATACTATTTGAAACTTGCAAAATAAACATGGAGCTATGATTGGTTAGCTATACTTGCAAAATGGCGAAAGAAAATGCCAAAATTGGTCCCATAGAGAATATGCAGTGAAGTATTGTTTTTGAGATTTCTCTTGAAAGTGGAGGGGGAAGGACATGCTACCGTTGAGGACGTATTTAGAGGTCCTGAGCTTTCACGTAAATTAAAAATTGACGGAATCGGTGCCGTGGTTAGGCCTGTCAGAATTTCCCTTCATACAAAATGTGCAGTATAGTAGAGTTTATGAAATTTCTCCCGAAAATGGAGGGTGATGGAAAGCAGGCAACCATTGATAACTTATATAGTGACCCTGAGATTAGATATAATAAAAATTGGCGAAATCGATCCAACGGTTGGGTCTACCCAGCTAAAAGAAATCTGCAGAAAATCTGAAGGTATTTGGAACATGTTTTCTTCAGATTTTCTGCAGAAAAAAATGTATAATATCTGAAGAAAAATATGTTCCAAATACCTTCAGATTTTCGGCATATTTTTCTACAGTCAAGGTTTAATTATTAATTTAATCAATCTAATTTGGTATTCTGCTTACTTGTACGATTTCGATTCAGATTGTGACAAAACCTCAAACTCATCCTGTCCCGGATTCGAACCCGCGATCCTATAGTTGGCAGGCAGGACCGTTAAACACAAGGCCACGCCGGAATACACAAGATGGGGGTAAAATAATTTATTTGAGTTTTAGCATCACCATAGGTCTCGTGGCGCCATTTAGTGGTGTAAATATCAACCAAGGTTAGAATACTTGTTTCAAAGTCGTAGAGATGAGTAATAGATGAGATTAGTAATATTTTTGTTCAATAATTTAGATTCTCAGTTTCAATAAATTCGTTTTCACCTGTTATATTTCTAGTAAGCCTTCTCTCCATCCAAATGGCGCAATTCCACTTTTCCCTTCTTTTTGGAGGAAAATAGCTAGTCAGAAAGACAGTTGGAAAACTAATTGGAAATTAATTAAATTATAGGGGGAAAATTTAAAATGGTAAAACCTCAAATATTTATTTTAAAGATTAATTTAGAGTTCATTTTTTCAGTGGCATATTTAAAAAATTTATTACCTAAGGCAATTTTCGATTGGAAAATTTTTTGAAACTCCTGTCTGCTGTAGAATTAAACAATAATGATAATTGCATTCTAATTTTGTTTTATATCCTTTGAAAAATAAAGCTACAATATTTGAGAATATGGTGCAAAATATGTATTTAGAGAAATACAGATATTATGAAATTGCAGTTAAATCTTCAAAAAATCAACAGATATTGGTCAAGTTTAATGATTTTGTGAAAATCTGCTAAATAACTGCAAATTGAATTGAAGACAAGATGCAGATTTTTTGAAGCCTTAAAAAATCTACAGGATATTTAAAGAAAAAATAAAAAGATTTTTTTTCAGATTTTATGCAGATTACATTGAAGAAAAAATGCAGATTTCTTGCTGTCTTACAAAATCTGCAGGATATTTAGAGAAAAATATAATAAGAAAATTTTTTGCAGATTTTATGCAGATTAAATTGAAGAAAAAATGCAGATTTTTTCTGTATTCAAAGAATCTGCAGAATATTTAGAGAAAAATATAATAATAATTTTTTTGCAGATGTTCTGAAGAATATATTGAGGAAAAAATGCAGATTTTCTCTGTCTTCAAAAAATCTGCAGAAATCTTAAAAAGAAATTGAAAAAAAAATTCTGCAGATTTGTTTTAACTGGGTACCAGTGGAATTTTACACACATTTATTTAACTTTATTTTTTTAATATTTGTAAAAATGAAATTTAAAATCGACTTTTTAATCATTTTCTGACGTTTTAATAGTTTTTAAATTTTGTACACTTGTATGTTTTAGATGACATTACACTTGTTTAACATTTTGAGAACTTTGTTTTAGGTTAATTGGTAAATTTCAGTTAAATTTTGATTCCATATGAAAAGCGACATCCGATATTGAATTTGACCAAAAAATAGAATATAGAATTTCATAATGTTTATAATAATAAATTATGAAATATACTGAAGACTAAAAATTAGAAAATAATAAAAATTTTTAAAAAGATTTTTTTAAACACCTTTTTATACTGCACTAAAAAGACGAAAAAAGTTGATTGAATTCGTGAAAACTTAAGGCTTTGAAAACAATATTATAAAGAAATAAAGCTTCACTAATTATCATAAGAAAAACAATAACTAAGCTTTCATTGAAAATTAAAAATATATTATAAATTGGATTCAAATTTCAATTTACTAAGAGCATTCCCATCAGTGCCTTACGCGTTTATGGTTTATTGATCTCCATAATTTTTACCAAAAATATTTACAGCTTTTTTGTTCATTAACGAAAATGTGTATCTAAAAATAAATTAAATTTTATTGTTAAATTACCATGTGGACTTCTTCCCATCGTCGGCGTAATGTCACACAATATTATCACAAATACTTTAACATTGTAGATAGTATTGTTTGATAAAAAGCTGACGGTTTGCTACATTTAGTCATTATAATTTCATTCTCCTCATAGTGCAAATATCTGAGATTTCTATTCACTCTGTAGATAACATTACTTCTTCGATTCATTGTATTGTGGCATGTAATCTAAACTGCATCTGTTTACTCATCGATACAAAAGGATGATATTTTCGGAGATTTATTTTACTTGTTATTTTTGGTTGTGACATTTTGACGTTTCTGGCTTTTAATTATTCCAAATTTCAAAAATCATTGAAAGGGAAAAGCGATTAAATTTACTACCTAAGATTAGATCACAAACTCTAATAGATTTTAAAACTTTTTTTAACTTAACCTTCTCTTGTGCGCGTGTAATCTCTGAGAAGAAGCACCCATATTTTTTGTGCCTAATTGCGAGTTATACCGAGAAAGGTGTGGGACCTATAGTAGCTTCCTGTCTCCTTATCACTCACACTAGGGTATCGTGGTTTTTTTCTCTAGTCCTCTCTAGGTGTACGTGAGGGGCACGTTAATCTGGCAGATGAGTTGCTCCCTATTGCGTTTGTACTTTCGATTTCCCAAATTTTTCTCAGCAATTCTTTTTATATATCATTAAAATTCGTATACCTGTGTTCCATTTTGTAATTCAATAATACTGATATTTATTTCCAATATATTGTTTCATGAATGTAGAATTGTTTCAGGCTCTCCTCGTTAACAGTTGTCATTGCTAAGGAACTTGACGGGGAAAGAAACCTCAACACCCTCCCGAACACCTGAACATTTTGTTAGTTGAAATTGCAAGGAAATACAAAAAATATATTTAAAAACGCAAATACAGCTTTGTATGATCGAATAGTTGAGTTTGCTAAGCTTTTCCTTAAGCCTAAGCAAGAATTTAGCTTTTAATCTCACAGATGAGTTGCGCCCGACCGTAGGTTAAATTACTACTCCTTATATAAGCGGTTGAAAGATGTCGTTACTTTTTTTTAATCATGAATGTTTCAGATTAATTTTTGTTCTTCATTGCTATGTTAACGAAAACTACGAAATATTTATTTTGACCTTTAAAATGTAAACACAAGTAATATTTGATAACGAAATGAAATTGCTTACTTTCGGATACAATTTATTTTCAAAGATAAAAACCAATTGTGATATGTTATATATAACATACGTTTCTTGGAAATTGAAGAACATTGTAAATATCCTTTTGAAAAATATGCATGGAATCAAATCAGACTGGGAAACAAATACAATTTAGGAAAATTCAAAAGCTTGTCTTGGATTTCTAGATTTATTCTGAAAAATTGCTCGATCGTATTTATACGTGAATATATTGATTTTTTTTGTTTATGTATTCAATACCGTTCTTGCATTTGATTTCATGCATGTATTATATTAAACATTCGAAGAAATATCAAAAATATTAATCATTTAAATAAAAGAATATATGACAAGAAAATTTATTTAATTGATTTCCTTACAATGAAGGAAAAAATAGTAAATTTTTTTGAAAGATTATTGAAATTAATATAATAAAATAAGTCTTCCAAGCCTTTAAATTAGGCGTACGTACTTAGGTATATAAATTTTATACTTGCAGGTTATTACTTAAAAATATAATATATCAACAAATGAAAATTTTTGAAACTAAATTCGATATGATATATATATATATTTAATGCACATTTCTCTCACAGTCAATTTCAATATTTATCTCCATCGCAAACAGAAATATTTTGTTACAGTTGTGAAATTACGCGCACGAATTTAGCACATTTATGTAACGTTAACAGATTATTATTAAATCTATATTAATATCCCAGATCCCACTGAAAACCATCTAGATTTTAAATTGCTGGAACTGAGTCAAATATCCTTTTAACCTTTGGATATAAAAAAAGATATTTTGAATTGATTCGCTATGAAACACAAATAGGTGAATCGCTATATTATGAGTGAGGAAAGTGTTAAAACATTTTTTTGAATTGGGAATTCTGAAGGAGAAACATGAAAATTCATTATGCCTCTCTTCAAATAGACAGAAGATAAGATCTGTAGTCCTTTACCCGCTTTCGGTGTTATATTTTCTTGTTTTACCTCATGAGCATTAAATTTATTCCATAACTCGTATCCACATTGACCGTAACATATAGATCCCAGCACACTTGGAACCATCAATAAGCTGGGGATAGAGATTATCGGCATGTTAAGTAGAAAACAGATACAAATATTGTTGTGTAGAAGGACGAGACTCATGTTTATATGGAATGCCGCTGTTGAAGAATTAATTCAATTTCAGGAACCATTTTTATTAGTTGTCTAAGTTCCACGACACAGTACATTAAAAGGTACAAGACGCAAGACAGAGAACAACAACACAAGACAAGTACACAGAAGAAAAAGAGAGAGAGATTCAGCGTGGGAAAACCCGGATGGCTCTACTATCGCCACCTACCATAAAAAGGAGAAGGCAATGAATTGTAACCGCTACAGTTGTGAATATTCTAGTTGATCCAGCATATCTAACCGAGCCCATCAGTCAGGACGTATAATAAAGGGTAGTATGGCATATTCTGTTTGTCAAAGCGGAATTAAAGCGTTTAAGTAGCACCTGAAGTAGAAGTCCAACTTAGTTCTAATATATGGGGAACTTTCAGGTGAAAATGGCATACATTTGTGTTTCATTTGGAGGTAAAACCTTCATTAGGTTTGTGGCATCATCGCGGCATTTGGCAATATCCTGAATTGTAATAACATGCAGATCGGATCCGCCCTCTTTGCGATGTCACCCGTCGACCAACAGCGACGAGCCTGTTGCAGTATTTAAGAACTGATTGCTACTGTTCATTCTCTTCTTCTTTTTGTATCATTTCATAGCTAGCATGTTTAATAATCTTATGGCTTGATTTAGGATTTTAATTTAGTTGTTGTTTTATTAAATTTGTTATTCTGTTATCGAGTAGTCTTGCTTTGATTGTGTCGCCAGCTCTGTGGTTTCTCACAATGGAATACTTCTGATATATATGTGAATCAGGCATGGTAGCTTGAGAAGATGAGTAGTGTAGTACCGTGCTAGTTAATATGAAGCACTTGAGTATCAATAGTTCTATATACCGACTACCTCAGCGACTAGATTAGTAAATCTCGCCTCTATCAATGCTGTAAAGTTAACTTGACCTCGACGTAGGCCTAAGAAGTTACATGTTTCAGGAAGTAAACATAGCAGCCATTCAGAATGCAACAAGGAATTCCATGTTAAAACACATTGGTCTACTACTTTTGAATAATGGTAGTTAAATGTACTGGCAATGTATATATTACAGTCAATGTGAATATTTGGTTATTATGAATAACAATTAGCTAAAGATCCGGTAATTATGTATAAAAACAAATTATCCACATTGACCGTAAAATATAGATCCCATAAACTTCTTACTTCGGTTCATGCTCTACAGCCAAGTCATGCCTTCACTTAGACCACTGTGGACATACAGGTAATTTCGGCGAGAGAAATAAGGTTATTGATACAGTATCTATATCAGCCGCTTATCAGAGAAAAGAATTTGTTAGTACAGCATCTGGGAAAGATTAATTCATTCAGAACGTATGCTTTCAAATGCATGTTAAGAGTAAAATATATATATTTGGATATTGTTTAGTAATTAATTACAATGTTGATTTCTTCCAAAACTAATTAATTTTCTTTGTTTTTTGTTTTCCGAAATCCTTATTTACCTGTCATCTAATTTCCGAATCTAATTTACACTTCGCATTTCCCCTTTATACAAAAATGCCTCTTCTTATTCCATTCCTTTCAAACTCAAGTTTCCCGTCAAAGCCTTCTGATTAAGACAAACTTGATAATTTTCTTCCTTTCCAAAAGCCTTCTTTGACGCTTCGGAATGAAGTTATTGTTGACTTGCCTTCGCGTTTTCTTGTCTTGGTACTTTTCAACTCCAATTCTTCTCGGGGAAAAGGCTGAAAGGTGTTCTCCCAAAATGAATTCTTTTCTTCCAAGAAAAGAGACGAGAATGCAATCAACCACTTCCTTCTTTTAAAGGGACCTTGATGTATTCAAATCCTGTTCTTTTCAAAACTTTGAGTTCCAAACAAAAAAGGAAGGCTTAGCCCTTTTTTGGGATGAAAGTTTGCTTTGCTAGAAAATCTTTGATTGCATTGCGAATTCAAAGCTGAAATCCAATTGAAGTTTTCTCCATAGATGATTTCTTTCACACCGGAGAGGTTTCAGCAGCCACTCGCTTTTCGGCGGATGGTATTTTTGTTGAGGCTGTTATTGAGGCTTCGGGATTTCGAAACTGGCAAAGTCGGCGAATGGATTATTTGAGACGCAGCTAGAGTTAGCTTTACTTGAATGTCGGTGTTGTATGATCTGTTTTTTGAATGAAGTTAAGCCAAACTGTATTTAGAAATGCATGAATCTTATATTGTTTAAATCCCCTCCGTGTCCTGGTAGCGGATTCTCCGCATCGTAGCCCGACGGCATGCGCTTGAGACCTAATTCTACTGAAATATCAGTGCGTGTCAGAATTCTGAATCAGTCTTGGTTTAAAAGACCTGATCTTGCAGAGTTATCCGTAAATGCTGGTCTGATGTAATGTGAATCTATCTTAATTTAAATTCATTCATGTTGGTGTGTGCGTGTGGGGAGGGGGGTCTAGAGAAGGGTAACGTTCCGATTCGCAATCTGATCTCTGTTCAAAACTGAAAAGACAATCCTGGAATAACTTTCTTATAACTTTATAAATGGGGAATTAATCAAATTAAACAAAACCTTTATGCTTATCTTTTTCCTTACTGGCGAGAAATCTCAATACACTATTCGTTACGAGTCTGAGAGCGAAATTATGACTTTATGTATACTAGATTAACTACAGTCATAACCAGCTTGCGCTTGGACAAATTCTGGCCGCAGTAGGAGGCCACGTGACTGGAACCAAATTTCGCCGCCAGTCGACAATCTGATGTCAAGGAAACACGTATAGTCAAACCTGTGGGACAGTGGGGAAGTGGAATGAATAACTTACAGCTGTTCTATCTTTTCTGTTTCTTGGTCATGAATGTTCTTTGACATCAGATTACTGACTAACAAGATTTGATAAAGATCACGTGGTCTCCTACTTCGACCAACGATTGCCCCACAGTAAACACTGGTTCAGTGACGATTTAACAGAATATGGAAAAGTTCATGGTGCATTGCTGCGCATTGTTCAAATGCCCTTAATTTCATCCTAATACATCTATCTATATATATAAAACGCTAAGGCGGAAAAGGACGTGGCGGAAACCTTTTTTTGTTAATTTCTCTTTTGTCGATGGCAACGTCTGTTACCAAACAAAACCGGAAGCCCGCCATGTTAGGCATAGCGTCATAGGAATGGCCTGTTACTATATTCGTTGCGGTGTAAAATAACTTTTTCTCTAAAAAAATGAGTTTTAGACACAATATTTCTTGCAATATAATGAAACTTTGGATGAAATGATTTAGAAGAGATTAGTTAGAAAACGTTCAGGTCAAAGTCAAGATAATTTAAGTCAGCGACTTGGATTTATCTGAAAAAAGTTTGAATCAAAAACTTGCAAGTAAATTTTATCAAACCTTCCCCTCAATCTAAAATTCAGTAATCTTTAAAGTTATTTTCTACATTTTAGTATTTAATTTAGAATTCATTATTATAAATATACATTTTTTAACAATTTTTTCTTAAATTCGTAAGCAGATGGCGCAACTGGCTTAACAGAATGATCTGTAAACATAACATTTTATCCGTTACTCTTATACCTGCAAATAACGTTTCATGTGCCCATATAGTACCTACAAATAACGTTCTATTCTTTCGCACAGTGCCTACAAATAACTTTCTATTCTATCGCACAGTGCCTACAAATAACATTCTATTCTATCACACAGTGCCTACAAATAACGTTTCATTCGAACGCATCGTATCTTCAAATAAGGTAGGCTAAGGTTCAGGGCCAAAAAATTTTTATTCCTTCTTGATTAAGGTAAAAGCATTAAAAGGAAACAGCTTAAGATTTTTATTTATTAATAATATTGTCTTTTTTGATGTTCATAGTGCTAAGATGTCACAAGACAATCTCTTTATTAATAATAATAAAGATAATTTGTTTTTAGAATTAATTTTTAGAATAATAATATTTGTTTTTATTTTGAAACTCTTATTTATTTATTTATGCACTTTAATAAATTTTCTTTGAAAGTTTTATTTTAAGAAAAAGATCTTTTTTGAGGCTAAAAAATTTTATTTGTGCTAATTTAAGTTAAAGCATCAGAAGCAAAATAATGCTGATTCATATATATTATATATAAAGATTTTAAAATAATTGTGCTAGGACATGCAGTGTCTTCACTGTGGCGAGCGAAGCGAGCAGGGTTTGCGTAGCAAACCTGGGAGGATTGCAACGCAATCCTCCTGGGGGTTGGCGAGCTTTAGCGAGCAGGGGGCAGAGCCCTCTAGTAATTAATTAATACATTTGAACCGAATTAGGTTCTAAACATTAGTGATTGGTATTTTGGTGCAATTAAAATGAAAAATGTCTGATTTCATTGAGATATTTTTTTATAACTGAAGGAAACGCTAGGCAGAACATATTAGGACTTTCACCGATGATATGTCCCTTCATAGCTTTCCACGCACTATTAACTTGATTTGTTTTCGACAATGCTTTAATCCTTGAATTGCTGTTTATTTTCTTTACAAATGCGTTAATATAATGTGACGATAAATACATTGTAGCACAGTTTTTTGAATCTTTTGTGGGTCTTTTCTTAAAGTACTAAGTATAAATGAATATCAAAATCAAAATCTCTTCTCCTCACAGACTGCCTCACTCAAGCTGTCCATTAATTTTTCCCTCGATAGCATTAATAAAAAAAATTGTATTCATGTATCTTATACATAAAACATTTTCTAGGCCTCATGTTTTATGTATTAGATGCAGATATTATTTTCTTTACTTTTCTGCTCTGCTTACGCCTATAATCTTGTTGTATTCTTTTATCCGAAGCATGGCTAATTTTGCCTGATGTTCCTTTTCAATAATATAAATTCTTCCATATCTAAATATTATTGCCAAAAAATATAAGAAAATGTTTTAATTTTGAAAAGTTGTCTTAATCCACATTTAAAATTTATTTTAGTTATTCTCCCTTATTATTGATTGTGCTATCTGAAATTTTACTGTTGCATTCTTTTATCAGAAGCATGGCTAATTTTGCTTGATTTTCCTTTTCAAAGGTATAAATTTTCCATGTCTAACTATTATTGCCAAGAAATATACGTTAAGATACAAGTTTTAATTTTTTTTAAATTGTCTTAAGTCACATTCATAATTAATTTGAGTTATTACCCTTATTATTGATTGTGTTAACTGAAATCCAATATCCACTAAAAGTCTATGTAATGACGAATTTCATCAATCCAGCATATTTTCTTCAACATTTGATTTATCAAATTTCAATTGGATCACCTTAAAATATCCACTTTATAATTTGATAGTAAGTAGCAGTATATTGTTAATAACCAACGGTTGATTGATAAAATTGAATTCATAGTAACTAACGTCTTAAGTGTGCTATCTGTAAGCTTTTACTGCGGGCTTTGACACATTTTATGGCTGTTAAGTAAATTAACACAGAGACTAATTAAAATTCCGAAAGAAATTGCTCCTAGATGAAAGAGATCTTTTACTATAGCAGACATTAATTACATGTGATACTTCAATTCCCTGGTGATATATGTCTTAAACGAAAAATTATCAAACTATCTGTCTGTCATTTATTGAAATCAATTTCAAAACTAATTCAATTTTAAAAATCGCTCGTGGACCAATTATTTTCTCTTAAACTTATTTCGATGCCAAATTTGGAAGTTGTAGGTATAAATACAAAATTAATTGGGCATAATTTGTATGGCCATTGTTCTACTTCATAATATTTACCAAAAAAAAATATTTGTGAGAAAGAGGATGCATTCAATTCCATTTATATTGGGAAAAAGTCGAATAAGACAAATAATAATAAAAAAAAACATATGAATATTTTACTACATAAGAGATGTTAATCATTATTTATTTATGTGCAGGTAAGGCTATAGTGAATAAATATAAATCGATCATACTAAACATAAAAATGTTTATTTAAAATCGTCTGCTCAATATATAGACGAGTTTTCTGTTTTGTTTATTTGCATTAAAGTAGAATTTCCGCCACAACCATCGACTTCCGGTTATTTTTTTAATTTTTCGGTTTAGTTAATCTGTTTTTTTTATCATTTAATCCCTAAGTCAATGGGAATCTTCAAAATTTCAACACTTTGTTTGAAGATGTTAATTAATGTTTAAAGTAGAGTTTTCTAATGTTATGGCTTAAGGATACTTTGAAAATATTAAATTACATGTTCCTATTGCTGTAGCTTTAAATGTTTAGTTAAAATGAGGGCCTAATGTTGTGAAAAGCTTGCCATAATTTTCGTTAACGCTTTTTTGGCGACTTCTAAGGCTTGTTTGGTGGTTAAATTTTTAACCATACGATTTAGATAATCACTGGCGGTTAAATTTTTAACCATACGATTTAGATAATCACTGGCGGTTAAATTTTTAACCAAACGATATATCTAATTACAATCGTCCCACTTGGATCTTAGTCGTTTTAAAAACTTTTTTAACCGATTTCAATAATAAGTATTACACGAACTCAAAGAACACAGAATTCAACGCTTTTGTGTAGTAAAGAAAGAACTTATTCGAATTTGGCTCTTGATACGGTATCCAACTGGATTTGGCGATTGATTTAATCCGACAGTTCCCGGAAAATGGTTTGTGAATCCAAAATAAACAAACCAGAAAACTCGTCCATAATGATTAAATTGAATTCGTTCATACTAAACATAAAAAGGTTTATTCAAAATCGTCTGTTCAATATATTCGCACGACAAAAATGTGACAATTAATTTATTATTATTTTGCAGACTTGGAATAAAACCTAGAATGGAATTTGAATTATTTTCGTATTATCGGTGAGTTATTGTGAGATACATTATCAAAAATTAGTAAATAAAAAGAAACAGCATTTGAATTATATATCTTGTAGATAAGTCTTTCATCTAAATTAAAAATAAAGATAACTGTTTATTGAATTTATAAACCACATCTATTCGTATTTTCAACAGCAAATGAACAACTCAATTCATACCAGAGAAGAAAAAATAGAAGAGTTCGCGACATTAAATTTACATTGAATATCTTCGCGTAACTAAACTTTTAAAAAGCAATGCATTTCTCATTGATTTTGATTTAAACGTTTATTATTTCGGCTTTAGAAGGAAGATCAAAGCAAATTAATGAAATGTGACTCGGTTTTCTTTGAAGATTTCGTGAGAAAAAAACGAACAGGAACTGATTGTTATGCATTATTTCAAACGTAGAAACATTTATGCTTCTAAAATAATGAGAAATTCGACTATATCTGTAATGTAAACAACGCCATTTAATATGATCTGTTCAGAATTTTCTTCCTATCTAGTTCGTTAAAAGAATTTAAATCACGTTGAATGTTTTGTTGCTCTTAAATTCCCAATGAGGATTTGAATACTTAGAAACTCAATGTTAGTATGTGCATAAGCATGTAGTTATATTTATTAATATATATTATTACATTGAGGGAACAAAGGATAATGCAGTATTTAATTTCAAATATGTTTGCATTAAAATAATTATTCGCAGCACACAAATATCGTCTTCAGCTATGCACTCTTTCACTAGTGCTTCATTTCTATCAAATCTGTTAAATGAATTGTGCTAAATAAATATTTGAGCTGTAGTTTCCATTCGATTTTTAATATCTTTGTTTTATATGTTCGAACTACTTTTGAATCTTTTATTGCAATTGTCTTATATGCGTTTTATAAGAGATTAAATATTTATCAAGTTGATCTGTTTGAATTTTATGTAATCATTTTAAAGCAGGAATTTTAAATTATATACGTAATTCCTCGATGTTAAATTAATTTCAGTTATAGAGTTTTTGAATCTTATGCAATAATTTCTGAAAGTTACGCAAACTTAGCGTAAATTCTTGAAAATACTTGAACACCTGAATTTTTAAGTCACCTACTCGACTTTCATTTTTTTAAATCTATTTAATTGTTAAAATATTCTTCCTATAAAGCAATTATGAAAAATAATCTCATTATAGACCATAAAGAATATGCATTTGCAAAATTACTTCACACAAAACAGTATAGTTGGTGCCGGTAACTTTGCAGTATTAACAGTTTTATGTTCTTAAACAGTCTATTCCTCTAATTCCTGCAACAGAAAATTTGAATTTTGTAAACGGATTTATTAATTTCGTAAATATTATTTGTTATTCTTTTAAAATAGTTGCTTCCTAATAATTTTTGCCAAATGTACAAATAAGTTCCTTCTCATGTTTTCAAAAAATGTTTGAATTATAATTCTGAAACACATATATGATCGTGTTTTGTTTGCACCCAATAAAGTGGCATAATTTTAAGTATTTGTCTTTTTTATTTTATTGCTATAGCTTTCTATCAGATAAATATATTACAGTACGAATTTCATACTGCAAATTTGTATATGAATTGTCTTTCAATTATAACGCATCTCAGCTTTGTATTCTCTCTATTGTCTTCCAAAATCAGCCTTATTAAAAATAACAAATTCATTTGCATTATATGTTTGGCATACACACTATTAATAAACTCTATTCCCATAGTTGTTGCTGAAGATGACTTGAATTTTTTTTATATAAGTGGATATGAACTTTGTTTGGAAATATTATTTGTTTCTTTTTACAATTATTTGCTTCATAATTATATCTGTCAACTCTATAAATAGTTTTTTTGTCGTTTTGAAAAGTAAATTGTTTATGACATATGAGATAACAATCCCTTTGCCTCCTATAAAATGGAATAGCTCAATGAATGCATCAATGCTCTCTTTTGACTTCGACTGCAACATCTTAGCAATCTAAATGTATAATGTAACAAAGCCAATTTTATGAAAATTTGGAGTATTATAGTTTTTTGCTTTATTCTTTCTTTTTTTCTTTCAAAATTTCCTTGAATAAAGGATATAAATTCATTTATTTTACAAGACTACTACACTCAGTATTAATACTACCTTATTTGGCTTCATTAATAAAGTCAGTTCCCGTAATTTTTATTGAAGATAATTTGAATATTTTTTTTTATCTAAGTAGGTTCTCCAGGATTCTTAGGCACGGCAGAGTATTTGCTTGTGGTTATATCATTAGATTTGAGGATTTGCTTTTTCACAATTTTTTTGCTTTAGAATCATCGTCTTCTAACTCTATAAATAGTTTTTCTATTGTTCTTGAAATCATGATTGTTTAAGAACTTTCAGAATAATGGTCGTTTATCTGCAGTAAAGTTACATTATTCAAAGAGTGGGCCAATAATTTAATTCTTATTGCCACAGCAACGAATTATCAATTTGAATGCAAACTGAAGCTAAGTTAATATTATACTAATTTCGAAATATTATTTTTCTTTTTAACATTTTTCAGACTTGTGTTATTTATATTGTCTTTATATTGTTTAAAATAGCTTTATTAAAGATATGCACACTATAAATAAAATATTTTCCCATAGTTCTTGCAAACAATGATTTGAATTTTATATAAGTGCATCTGATTTCTTTTACTAAATATTGTTTCTGGTGTTTTTTGCAGCATATTTGTTTCCTAATAATCATCTACCAGCTCTATGAACATTTTTTCTATTTGACTTGAAAAACAAATTGTTTATGAATTCTCAGATGAATTTTTCTAGCAAAATGGAATAATTCAGAGAAAGTACTGATCATTTTAGATTTTATTGACACTAAGAAATTTGTATCCGATCTGCTAATTATGTGTTCATTTGGGGCATTATTTTTTAGTTGCTACGCTTTCAGATTCTCGCTGTCGCTATAAGTATCTTTCGAAAGTAGCTTCATTACGCATCACAAAGCCATAACTGCCACAATCTATTCCCATAATTCCTGCGGTGGATGGTTTGAATCTGTTTCTGCGAGAGGGCTCGATGATTAAGCGAAGCATGGTCCTTATGACAATCCTAATACCCGAAATCCCGTACTTTACCCTCCCGAGAGCTCATATGACCTTATCCTGGCAAACACACAAACGAATAATATCTTCTAATATCAGTAGCATTTCGTAAATGGTTAACACTAAGGATGTTCCGTCGTAAATGTCTACGAGTTTCACGATACTTTAGAGCTAATGTCCAGTCATAACAGTTTCCGTGCCATAAGTGACCATGTTTAATATGTGAATCGCCTATGCTAAGTGCTTATATTCATTTCACTGAGTTGAATAGGGTCTGATGGTAAATAAGTTAGGTTTCATTTAAAGAGGTGATATTATAAAAGTGATGGAACATGTTATTAGAGATGATTTAGTGAAGTTAAATGTAGCAAAATGTATTCCATTGTCTGATTAGTGAGAATTATTTCAATGCATCGCGTAATTAACTGAGGGATTATTTCGGTGGAATATTTCCATGGATTAATTCAAAATTGGATAAACGTTCCTGACTGGTTACATATTTCGAAAGCCTTTTTTAAATAATGAATTTAAAAACTTGTTTAAGTTGAATATTTCAGTGCTATATAAATGTTACAACAGATTATTTCAGTTCTACATATCGGTATCAACATCAAGGTTTGTATATGGAAATATAATATAATCATAGTAATATGACCATGGTCAAATAATAGAGCTAAAAAAATCTATTAATTAAGACAGAAAGTTATTATGATAATATCATGAACTTTTTAAAAAACTTTTAGGAAGCTCTTTGCGTTTCTTTTTATCTTTTTTCTTCCCTCCTTTTATTAGTTAAGTTTATTTATTTATTATTTATTGTTATCTATTTTATTTTATTATTAGTTAATTTTTCTTGTTTTGGTTTTGTAATTTATTTTAATTTTTTTATTTAAGTTCATTAGTGACGTTTAAATTGCTATTAAAAATATATCTGACATCGAAATTTGTTCTGCAAGAGACCTTCATTTGTCACTTTTAGACATTTAAAATTATATATTATATAAAAAAAATGCAAAAATGCGTAGAAAAAATTATTTTTTTCTAATTCAAGAAAAGTCAGTGTTCGTCCTGTGCCATGTTTAGACTGCTTCCACTTCATAACCACCTAAACCGATTACAAAGAATCATAATGATTCTAGATACATATTCTAGATACATAGCCATGAAGTGGCATCATATATATATATATAAAGATACATAACAACAAAAAAAGTTTGAAAACACAAATTTCAAAAAACAAGATTGCATACAAATACAAAAAAAATTGTATGAAAAGAAGCAGGGTTTTCTTTGTCTTCCTTTTGTATGTTTTTTTGTTTCTTGTTTGTATTGTTATATAAATATATATATATATGTTTGTTTGAATGTATTTTACGTTTCAGTTAAGGTTAAATGAATAATCTTTCATAGTTTACATTTAATTTGATTTTATGCCAATGCCAGATGAACTTATGAACCAGAAATGTATTACACTATAAATGTAAATGGCTGTTTGGAAATAAAATATATATATATTATAAAGAACTTACGCGAGTTAATAACATTATTAAATGTGACAGTTTTACCTATGTATAGAGATTTTGAACACTTGACCAATAATTTGTAAGAAATCCAGGAATACAAACCAAGAAATAATAAATTAAGTACATGGGGGCATCAACCTAACGTGTCATCTCCAGAAGAATCGCCGTGACGCTGCAGCAACAGGCCGTAGAACTGGCTGCAGGGTCACGGCGCAGTCCAAACTGGTCCAAACCAGCTGCAGTCCTGATTGGTTTTTATTCAAAGACGGTGTAGTCATTGTGCATAACTGGCATACACACAAGCTTGAAAATCTACAAGCAACAAATGGTGCACAACGCTTCAGCATCAACTTTTTGGCTGATATTAAGTAGGATTGTTTGCTCAACCTATAACTGCTATCAATAGGACTCGACGGGAGAACCCATCGAATATTCTTGGAGGAGGTTATCTCAGAGTTGCGTTCCGGCAAATATTCGCCATTAACATGTTGTCTTGCGTCGTGTTTGTTTTCGCTATTTCACGGTAACAGCGACGTCTATAACGACAGCATGTTCCTATGTAAAAATAACGTATGTATGTCAATCTGATTCCCTGCAAGTTATTGAACATTTGTTTAGAATTACTTTTCATACATTTTAATTCCATGCTGTTTTAATATTATTTCTTTACTGAATGCATATAAATGCGTTATAATCAGATATTTTGCAGATTATTAATTAATGCACCATCTGAATCTATCAAATTATTTAAATTGATATTAAAATGTTCAATTATTTTATATGAATTAAAATCTCAATTGTAACGGCAAGCGATCGAATGTCTCTGGCTTTTATTTCGACCCTTCTAGAAATTCATCAATTGCTCATTTCTGATTAACCAGAGATTATTTGGGAGTAATATTGTAAAGGATAAACTGAAAAATGGCACACTCTTCACCATTTTGTTTAAAAAATAAAATGTGTTTAGTGGCTATCAGATAATGTTCTTACCAACTGACCATGGTTCAAAATTATGAAAACTATCCAAAACATCCAGTATACTGGATAAAATGATAAAAAAGCTATCCAATAAATTCAAGTGTGGGAATTTAACGTTAAACTAATAAGATTTATACCAGATTCAAATCTTTTTTGATTTTAGAAGCAGATATTTGGAAAACAGCTATCTAAATTTGTAAAAAAATGAGTTTGTTGTCAAAACCGAGAATTATGTGATTGCTCCATCATAAATAAATATTACTTACATGACAATCTGCCAGTTATTCGGCCGTTTCATGATGCTTTTACTTGCTGCATATAAATATGAATAGATGCGGAATATTTTACCGTTCTTGAACGTGATAATACTATCTTTCCATTAACTCGGCTTTTTAACATTAAAAGTTAAAACATCCATAATTAAATAAAACATTAGGCCCGTTCAAGATCTCCCACACCCTCTTAAATCCGCTTCCACTGATTTAATTAACATAAATAGTTTTTCCTCCCATACTTAATATTGACCGAAAGCAAGGAAAGTAACAAAAAGTTGCTGCAGAAACGGACGATGAAGAAATAAATAACCATAAAAAAGAGGCTACGCAAGAAAAAAAAGAGGGGGATGCGATGAAAGCTCAGATCCATCCGGACAAGAGGAAAGAACCCTCATTTTTCATCGAAACCCTGTCTAAGAGCATTAATGTCCCGGGGACAGAAGCTGGGACTTCTAGTCACGATGGGACATTTTTTTTTTCTTTTCTCCCATTTCTTTTTCTTTTATTCTTTTCGTCACTCTTTCTTGCAGTTTCTAGAGCTATGAAACTTGTGCTACAAACATAGAAGAAGCGTTCCAGATTTTTTCTTTTTTCCCCTTTGTTTGTATCTCTTCTCACTGGAGATTCTTTGTAACATCCGGGCATTAAAAACTGGCGGGAAAAGAAATGAACGAAGAAGACGTACTAGAAAGAATCCTCTCCACTGTGGAGGATTTCAGTTATGGTATTTTATTTCTTGTATTATTTAGGACTAGAAAAATGGCCTTATGGATTCACATCTTTCCTTTTTTTATTAATTTTTCTTTTACTTTTTCTTCTTTCGAAGTTCTTTCACCAGCAAAGAAGGATATGAAAATGCAGTCGTGATTCTGAAATGGAAAAAAGTTGGGCATTCTGGTTGAAGACACCCCAATAAGTCATATCCAAGACGAGAAAGTGGCCGAAGGGATTATTTATTAATAAAAACATTAATAATTTGATGGGAATTTCACGGTTTTGTTGCGTATAATTCCATTTCTTGTCCTGGGTATTCTCAATTATGGTGTTCGGATTTGGACTAATTCCAGTAAGTTCAGCTCATTTCGTTTTGAGCAAGGGGCTCAGAATAGTTTCCAACTTTTGAAAGAAAACGTTGCTCTTTGGCAGTTTAAACTCTTTTATGATACGGATAAAGAATGTAGTTTGTTCTTTCTGAAAAGAAAGTTATTAAATTTTGCACACGCATATAATTTTAAATGTAATTGCATCTGTAACTTCTAGAGGGCCTAAGTCTAGGTGAAGTTAACTTCTCCAGGATTGATAGAAGCGAGATTTATTTATGTAGATGCTGAGGCAGTCGGCACATACAACTATTGACGATTCAAGTGCGACATGTTAACCTGCACGATACTGCCTAACTCGGCTTCCGATCTATCATACCTGTATTCACTAAAATCAGAAGTATTCCATCGCATGTGTGACTGGTGACGAAGTCGATTCAAGACTACTCGTTAATAAAATAACAAGTTTAATGAAACAATTAAATTATTAAAATATTAAATCATAAAATCATTATACAGCTAATCAAATAATACAAACAAGGAAGAGCAGAGCAAAGCAGAGCAGAGCGGAGAATTAACAGTAACAATCAGTGCTTATATACAGCAACATGCTCGACGCTATTGGTTGATGGACGACATCAAAGAGGGCGGATCCGATCTGCATAAAAACGCAATTCAGGATGTTGCCAGATGCCGCCACACATCTGAATGCTAGTTGATGGCTATTACGTGATTGCTACGTATTTTAATGCATAATAATTGTTGTTTGAAATACAAATGTTAAAAATTTTACATTAAATAGTTGTATTTTTCAAACAGGCAAAGACTCATAAAATATGGAATTTACTAAAAATTAGTAGACAAAGTTTTCAAATTTTATATTATATATATATATATATTAAAAATTTAAAGAACAGAATAATACGGTGATTATTAATAATAGTTTTGAAATTATAAAAAATCTTAAAGATATCGATATTTACTCTGTACATACTTTTGATTTTCAAGATTTATTCAATAGATATCAAAGATTTGATGAGAATTTTAGCATATATAATATGATTGATTTTAAAAAAATATAAATCACTTATAAAAGTTATATTAAAAGAAAATTATATTAGCTTTGACAATAAATTATACCAACAAATTAAAGGTATTCCACAAGGTGGACCAGCAAGTAATGATCTTGCTAACTTATACTTACATTATTATGAAAAAGAAATTCTTGTATAATGTACAGGTATATTGATGATTTATTTATTTGTTCATGAGTAGAAGGATACATATCACTTATTGACTTTTTTCCAGAGCATTTAGCTTTAATTAAAACTAATGAAGGTATTTCTTCTGGAGATTTTCTAGATCTTGAGATCAAAATATAAATAAATTAAATGCGGAAATTTTTGATAAAAGAAACACTTTTCTGTTTAAAATAAATAGGCTACCATTTTGGAATAGCAATATAAGTATTCAAATATTTCGAAACAACTTCCTGAACTATATACATAAAAGCAATATTTTAATCACAGATAGTAAAAAACAGAGATCGTATATCGATACATTTATTGAAAATGCCTTGATATATGGATTTCCTATTAATTTCATGCTTGCTTATATTAACAAAAATTATTAACACCTTTAAATTAATAGTATATTAGAATTGATTAATTTGAAATATTCATATCCTTTGAATTCAGTCAGATTTTAGTATATGATAACATAGGTAGATGGCGCCACTATTATTAGAATTAGTTTGCAAATGCTAATATGAAGAATTACATCATTATTTAAACGATAATATCAAAATAAAATAAGTTAATATAACGTTTTTTAAAAAATTATAAATTTGTAGTTTAATTTATTAATGATGATTTAACATTGTATATATTATATTATATATAACATATATAATGTATAACATATTTTAGTTATAATATTTTCACATAAAATGCGGAACTATATTTCGTATTTAGCTTTTGGCATTTATTGCTATGACTTTGAATCAGTAAGCATTTAGTTAATTTTCTCGTTCTTTTCTTAATATATTTTGGAGATTTACTCCTATATTTGTTGTCTTTTGCCAACAATGACCCTCACAGAAGGTTGGCGCCTATAAAAAATAAATTTCTAAACAATGTGACACTATAAATTTCGAAATATGTGACCTAATTGATTCCTAAGGTCGATTGGCATTTGATTGTTGGTTTGTTGATCTGGGTTGTCTTTCTCATAGTAATAGTTTATCTTATTGTGTTTCTATTTCATTGTGTGAATAATATTAGGTTATATTGTTTTTTATATTTAATTTTAAATGAGGGTTTAATAGGTGTATATGATGAAAATGTTATTTGAGTTTTAATGGTATAATATATATATAACGGCGCAAAGTTGTTGTGAGCTTACATGCTTGAATCAAAAAGGAGATAAGGAATGCGCAGAAAGTTTAAGTACCCAGAGAAGGGAATTTTCCCAGAAAGACTCATGACTCGAAATGAAAGTTCTAGTGCGCTTATTACAATGGAAGTAGAAGTAATTAAAAATGAGGTGTCGTTAAAAATGATTTAAGAAAGTTAAAAAATTAAAATATCACATATATTTATATATATAGAGAGAGCATATGATTGTGTTTCGTAGTTCTAACAAAGATTTAACAAGACCACAAATACTTCATTAATCTCTCATACATTTCATTAACCTTTTCATATTTATATTGTCATTAATATTGACGAATGCCAAGTATTCAAAAAGTTATCGAAGTATTTTTATTTAACTACATACTGCAAATTTTAATGATATAAAAATGAAAATATATATACATGAATATGTGCATAAAATGTTTAATAATTTAAATTGTGTTTTTTTATCCGTAATATGTTTTCCACCATTATTCTAAAAGTCTCTAAATCCGCTTCAAATTAACATTATTTAGCACGTAATTTTCTCTAATTCCCTTAAAGTATTTCAGAACATTACTTAATCAATTTTTGAGTTATATCCATACGCGCTCTTACCAAAATACTTGTTGTGAAAGAGTTTCTGCTTTGCTTACCATCTATAAAACTGGATGAGACTAACAATGGATGTCTAATAAAATACTTGTTGAACCCTTTCTAAGGCCGCGGTAAGTATACTTCTCACCAAATTAATCAATCTTTAAATGTAATTTTTAAGATTGGAGTAAGTTATCGCCGAATTTTCCGATGAATCAGAAAGCTAGATCTTTCACTTTCTTATCTTAAACCATTTTTCGATGAATCAGAAAGATAGATCTTTCTTTTTCTTATCTTAAACCATGACGAAGTGTCCTCATTAATTAATAAAATAAATTAACAATAACTAAATATCATCCAATAATCTAAATGAATTTCTTTTCTTAAATTATACTCAATCCCAAAGCTATTTTATTATACCACTACTGGAAAGAAAAATCCATTTAAAGGGCCAAGTGAAATCATCAATTTTTAAGCAACTTGTTTCGAGATGTGAGAAAAATTAAATTTTTTCCATTATAAGAGTTCGAACAAATTTTTAAAATAACAAATTTCAATTTTTACAATCTTCCTCATAGTTTCGAATATTTCTCCAAAATACTTCAAAATTTTGTGAACATTTTTATATATTGGTTGCCTTAATTGATCTAATATCGCGGACTTTTATTTTAAAAGATTAGAGAATATAATTTAAGAATTAATATACTTTCAGTTCCCATCCATAATGAATAAGTATGATTTCACGAGCTTTGTTTAAAGTAACAATTTAAAAAATATATACATTTTAAAACAATAATTTTTGCTCAAAACGGAAAAATAGTTATTTAAAAATTCACAATTGAATTCGTAATTTATCAAACGTGATGCCATAAAATATTTATATTTGGGGAAACAACTACAAAATTAAAACAATAAGTGGCATACTTCCTCACCAAATGCGGTTTAAACAACTAAAATTTATTCATGCTATGTCTTTATTTCAGAAGGTTGTAAAAATTATGCGAAATATAGGGAGGAAAAAGTGTTCGATTTACAAATCTCTCCATCCATTTCAGTTTCACTAAGAAATTTGACCTTCGCATTTATGATAGTATGATAATTTAGAGTTAAAAAAATATGTAGAAGCGTATGAAATTTTATTCAAAATAAGAGCGAAAAAAGTATATTACTAATCCCGTAGAGATCTACATTCTATTTTTACCCGCATCCATTTCATTCCTTGAAAGAAAAGTACAAACCATAAGACGATTAGTCAATGCCTAATGAGATATACTATTCAGTAACGGATTCCGAGACTACCACTTTTGATTATTTTACACCGGAAAGGGGTGTCAGGTAGTGAGTCATATGAGCTCATTTCCGGAGTTCTTTGTTAGATCACGCTCATCAAAATGTAAACGTCACCCTTCCATTCTTCACGTTCCCCCTACTTTGATGAAAATAACTCCGCCCGGCGCATGAGCAAAAGCGCGGAGGGTTTCGGAATCCATTGCTAAACAATAGTTCATTTTACGAGCAGAAACATCAGAAATAATTTTCTCACATTATGCATAAGTCAAAATCAGTCAAATAAGTCATTATCAAAATGAAAGGTCGCGTGTTTCTGATATACCCTACAGCAAAATGCAAATTTTTACGAGGTTGATTATCGAAATTAGGTTATAATTGAGTAAGTGTTAATAAGCACAATTAAACAATTTTATTCAAAAAGGAAGGGAAACAATGTAAACATAAAACACAAAAAAATTACATGAAAATAAAATAAATGAAATAGTCAGTATTTCAACTGAAATTTTTACTTTTGTGATATAAAGCTGCAAAGACAATATGGAAATAAAATAACAAATGAAATTTAGATATAAAAAGAACGAGTTTAGTTTTATAGTCATTTAATTGCAACGAGAAAGCGTATCTCTGAAATACAAATAGCAGACTCGCAGAGTCCTGTTGACGCCTCGAATTCTAAACGATGACTAACAGTTCGTCGAAAGGAGCTGGAAAAGTAGCCGAAGGTCATGCTTTCTTAGCGCCTTCTGGTAAAAAGGTATAAAAGGACATTCTTCTCTAGTGTATCTCTCACATACGCGCTCCCGCTGGAAGGTTAACGCTCTGATTCCTAAGACCATTGGAATAGAGGGACCTCAAAATACGAGAACGCCTGAGTTCCTTTTGAAAATATAAGAAAAATTCACCTCCCCTCTCAAAAATCACAATAACACCTGGCACTGTCCGAATTCCAAGAAAACCCCCCATTTCCCCCAACCCATTTGGATGAGCCGCTCTAACGAAGAAAGCGCGCGCCGCGAATGAGAAATCAATCACACTTAAAGAAAGGGGGTGGAAC
>BGPR01000105.1:351235-367457 GCA_013235015.1 Araneus ventricosus | reverse complement strand
TTATCGCATAAAAAGAACTGACATAATAATAGGCGGTTATCCTGATTATGATTAATGCCAGATGCTGCACACTTTTGTTCATTTCCATCGATCAGTATCTGAGCGTCTCACAATAAGGCTGATACAACCAATTTTTGCTCCAGCGATTAAGACGGTAACCTATTGTAAGCAAACGGCGTCAATATGGTAGGCAAAAATTCAGCCCAAAAACAAATACCCTGCATATTAAAAGAAAAACCCCATGATACGGAATGATATGAAGATCTTTTTCAATTCTTTCGTTATTTCATCCTCCAACAAGGTTATACCCAAGAATTCTTCTTTTATTCATATCTTTTTTATTATAATTTTACGGCTCATAACGCTTTTCCTAAGCGCATTAAGCCCACCGTACAGCTTGGCGAGGGTATTCATGAATAATTAATAAGTTTTTTTACGCTCAAAATGTCGCTTAGCCCACCTAAGAAGATCCTACGAAAGTAAAGAGGTAAATGCTCAAGTGAAAAAAATACTTTCTAAATAACTAAAAAAGTTTCTGCCAAAGAAATGATTTTTTTTTCACTCGGTTTAGTTGTAAGAACTCTGAAATTGTTAAGCCTGAAAGTTTTATTAAAATGTTTTCATATCATATGAATCCAGTATTTAGGCTGAAAATATTTCACAATTTTTAAAGGCAAAGCGGCTTTATTTATTTCTTCAACCGTGATATTTCGAAATTTAGAAATATGTTTTTTTACTTTCACTATGAATGTACTTTTCCGTAAATTTAAAATGTGAACAATTTATTTTGAGTAATCGTTAATCCACAATTAATTATTTTTGTATTTGCTATAATTTTATACTCTTTTATACTTCTAAACAATATTAACCTTCTAACATCAAGCGAGGCGGTCTGAAGATTTCCCTTTAACAGCGACGAAGGCTGGTCTGGGGCAGTTGGCTTCTTTTTCCCCTTAACATCGACGAAGGCTGGTCTGGGGCAGTTGGCTTCTTTTTAAGGAAGGTGAAGTTCTGAATTCGTAAATAGTATGAGGAAAATTATTTTGCATTTTATTTCATTATATTTTAAAGATCTGACGCAAATCTATTCTTTGTTAGAAATATTAATACATCATTATTTAATGAATATGTTTGAGTATATTAATATTTGAAAAGCGAACACAGAAATTAATACCATTGCTTATATTACATTTCTTTATCACTATTCCTTTGAATATGCTTTAATTATTTTTAATCTGAGTACACCCTTGCTAAAAGAAAGAAAAAAACGGTCTGCATATTATTGAAAAAGAAATAATCATCAATAAGAATATTTAAAAATTTTTTCAGTTACGCTTCTTTTTATACGAAATCGTTTCTATTTTTTTTTATTTTCCTGGGTTTTTTTAAATATAAAACTTGTCTTTTACTTTATTCTCATAATTTCTTACGTTTGTACTAATTTAGAATTCTGATCCAAATGCAGACGCAATTTATTAAATCCAGGGTTCATTAACTGAGTAAAAAATTAATTATAACTACTGAAGTTTCTTTTATGTGATTAAGTGTATCGTTATCTATATCATATTCGTTATTTTCATTTGAATATTTTTTGATTCAATAGAAGGGAAGCGTGGTTAGCCTTTGATTCGCTTTAATATTGTTCATGTCTTTAATGAATACAAATGTTTAAATCAAATTTGTGAAAAAATGTAATCTTTTAATTTTTTTTATTTTCCTTCAGTTTCACCATTACAGTCAATTCATTTATTTTTCTCAATTTGTGAAGCTTTTTTAAGCTTGTTCCTTCTTTGAGAAGTCAGAAAATTGTGCATCTAGTAATTTCATTCTTTTCTACGCTATACTGTTATTATCGCTGGCTTCAGTAAAATAAACTTTGCACGAGACTTGTATTACTCTTGTACTTGTTTTAAACTTGTATTATAAAATGGTACATAATTTAGGCCTCATTTACATTCAAAGCAATATTTTGACGATAATATGAATTCATCACGACCAAATGACCAGTCTGACGGACAGTCCCAGGACCATGATGGTACCACCTCGTCATTTCAAAACGGTAATCGACTATACTACAGTAGCATCTACGTACCCATTGCATTCTTCTACCTTCCGAAATATTAAAAATTAAATTACAATTTAAGATTGTTAATTTTACAGGGTTTTCATTTAAATCATATTCCAAAAACAGATACTTCGGCTAGAATATCTCTTAATATGTATATTTATGCAAATTGAAACTATAAATATGTGTTAGAATGACAAAAATTGAAAGATATCCTTTAATCTATTTTTTTAATTTCTGAGAATAATAGGGTAAATGATTATTATCATGTACTAAAGAATATTGTTGAGAGAGGACTAGCAGCGTTTGCAAAAATGTATGGACGTGGATAAAGAATTGTAACATGTTCAGCTGAGGACCCATCGGACTGCCTGGCTAGAGGACACTTCGAGGAAACGGAAACCCGCTTTTATTTACAACTGATTTAATACACAATCATTATATTTTACTTTTAAAGTATATTGATTTCTAAAGTGAAAAATTTTAAAAATTTCTCTCAAAATTAACTAATTACTTTGCTTGGTTTCTTGTTACCTACTTTTTACGTATAATTATAAATTTAATCAGACATTTTAATGAGCATCATTAATACTAAAAAGCATCAGATAAACAATTTTTGTTTGAGAAATTTACTTTCATTAAATTTGACCATTTGTGCACTTCATATTTTCATCATGAAATAAATTAATATTAGCTGCAAAAAAAAAATTCTTGACTATGCATTGATATTATCAAAAGAAACATTGCTTAGAAAGACATTGGGCTACTCAAATGGTCACCAGTTCAATGCAGATTTCTAAATACTGTGCACTTTTAAAATTATGATACAGGTATACAGTCTATGGTTACCGATTAAATAGATCAAGAGCATGTACAGCAAAATTCTTGCTAAAACGTGATTGCGTGAAATTTTTGCAAACTAGTTTCAGTTTCTGTTACTTTTGTTAATATAATACTACCTCCTCCTCTTTTTTGAAAATTAAGGAAAGGAAAAAGTTAAAGTAAGAAAAATTCGAATAAATTTGATAATTGGCCATACAACTTTCAACGTATTTATATGCAAATCCCACCGTTTCCTAATTGAGCAAAGGCAAATTAGGTCGGCATATGCGATTTTGACTCAACATTCCTCGAGGAAGTTTATTTACAGGTACAAAAGGTTTTGTAATTTTACATTTGTAAACAGTGAAAAAGTTAGGGAAAAATGAAGTAATGAAAACTCAAAGAAATTTTAATAACCGTTCTTCCTATACGACTAAAACAAAAATGAATAGGTTAACGCCCTTAAGCAATATTTTGAGAATAGGACTTGACATGAAATTTACAACGTGCTAGCGATTTATTTAACTGTTAGCATGAATATGGTTTGTGACCATTTTCCGAAATAAAAATGTAATAGATATTTCCAAGATTTAAAAATAGAACTTCTAAGTTTCTACAAGAATAAAAATGACAAATCGGATATCGGTAGGACACACAGTAGACGGGAAGCTAAGAATGTTTTTAAGTTGTTCGGAAACCAAACACTTACCGAAAATTTAAAAATATTCTTAGGTTCGCAACAAACTAACTAACCGCTCTCGATGAAAAATGGCCTTTTAACTATTATTTTTTGACAACAGACACTTTCTTAGCTAATACATCACTGTTAACAAAAAGTTGAGTATAAAAGCCTCATCTATCTATCTCAAGCCGAAATTTTTACGGCTTACTTCGGGGGTCATCAGGGCTCTTTCAATACTCTAAACTGCTTCCTAGAAGTTGCGGCAACGGATCATTACCGTTCCAAACCGTTTGGATAGAACTTTCCACTTCATATCTGACAATTTTTTTTCAACGCATCCGTATCTCTGAACAACCGGACTGTTTTCTTCTCTAGGGCACTGTTAAAAAGAATAGTATCTTAATCGAGAAAAGAAAATAAAGTAAGAACTTGGGAACTAGAGAAAAAGTCAAGAAAAAATCCAACTACATTTGCGCTTTACAAAAACACCGACTTGCTCTGTTTTCTCAATAAAAAGCGGGGACGGTGTGGATCCCTTGGGTGTACCTAAAATAAATGAAAGGGCCGTGAAAAGTATGGAAAAGATGTGTATCCCCTAAGAGCTTGTGATGGAGTGTTGGGTTTCGAGTTGGAGTTTTCATTTCTTTGCTGCGTTCTGTTGGCTTATTATTGTGGTTTCTGCCGAAATGGGGTAGCTGGATTACAAAAATAAATGTCCTTTATCTTGGTTTGAATTTGTTTTTTGTTAGTTTGGTGGCGTCGAGATTGCACATAAACTCACAATAGTCGTTTTCTCTTCTTTATTTCTTGTTGTAGACAGAGGTGTTGGATTAATCCTTGGAAAGTCGTATTTAATTTTTGTGGGTAAAGCGCAAATTTTCGTTTTCTTTTTTGTTTACTGGATTATACAGCGCGTGATAGCTACAGATAACATTAATTATTGTACCGTATAAGAAAAAGATATTTTATGGGTTACATGGAAACACAAAGCGAAGATAACAGGATCTTTTTTTTCTTATTTTGTATCAAAGTAAAAGATGTAAGTGTAACTTTTAGAAAATATAAAAATATTCGATTACTCAATCTGAATCAAAGTAATTATATTAATTAATAATTATTCTCAATAAATAAATAAACGATTGTTTCGAATTATGTGTACAAAAGTTCTCTCCTTCATTCCGACTTATACGATAATTCTTTTGTCTCATAGTTGTTGTTTTGCTTATTATATCAATAACACTCACCAACATAAAAAAATTCTCTACCTATTTGTTGCAGAAACATTTTTCTATGTTAACAGATTTACTATAAACCATAGATTTCTTCTATAAAATATTCCATATTTAAATTAGTTTATAAACTTGATGGTATAAGTAATGTTCTGTTAAGTAGTCTCTAATATGATATTTAAAAAATCATGTAATAAAAAATACTCGTCATTTCTCCCTTTGTTCGTTGCATGAGCAAGAACATAATTTCCTTAAAATTGAAGCTATGTGAGAGTTACTTCAGGACGGTCGTTGCTGTATTGAAATATCCTCCGATATTATACGCGAACTTAGATTGCTTGTATTAGTAATAGTTCTCGAACCTGGTTCTGAGCGAAACTCTGCCTACGTGAACCTAAATTGCCTCTATTAACATTGATTCTCGAACTCACGATCCTCGGGTCCTGATGAGAAATTCTGTCTCCAGACCATAGCAACCCCAACGTAAAACTAAAATGCCTTTAATAGCACTGGTTCTCGAGCCCACGATCCTTTGGTCCTGGAGCGGAAGCTCTACTTCCAAACCATCGTATCCATACGTAAACCTAATTTGTCTCTATTAGTGCATTATCTTGAATTCATGATCCTCTCAGTCCTGAAGCGGAAACTCTACCTTTAGACCTCAGCGACCCTTACGTGAGCCAAATTATCTCTATTTTACTAATAGAAATAATTTAGAGTTAGGTAATGTTTCTTGAACTCTTTCGTGAGCAGAATTTTACCTCCAGTACATCGCCGCCTCTATGTGAATCTAAAATATATCTATTAGTACTGGCTTTCAATCCCAGGATACTCAGGTCCTGATTCCTTACTTCTAAACCACCCCGCCTCCTATGTAAGCATAAATTATATCTATTAGTAATCTTTCTCTCGAAACCTGTTTGTGAGCGGAACTCTGCCTTTAGACTACCGCGACTCCTACTTGATTCTAAATGTAGTCTTATAGAAATGGTTCTAGAAGTTACAATGCTTCGATCCAGGAATGGGCTCCGCCTCCAGATCACCGCGGCCCTTATGTAAACCTAAAATTCCTTTATTTGCCCTGGTTCTGAAACCCACGATTCTCCAGTCCTGAAGAGGAACTCTTTTCCAAACAACACGCCTCTAATTAAACTTAAATTATCTCTGTTAGTAATCTTCCTGGAACCCTATATGAGTGGAACACTTTCTCCAGTTCACCATACATTCTAAGTGAATAGTAAATGCATTTGTTAATCCTCGTTCTGGACCCCACGATCCTCCTATCCTAGAGCGGAAACTAATTCCAAACCACCGTGCTCCTGCGTAAACCTAAATTATTTATATTAGTAATCTTTGTCCAACCTGTTTGTGAGCGAAACTCTGCCTCCAGACTACCATGACTGCTACGCGAACCTTCTCTTTACTTTCTATTCTACTTTGTGCTACTTCTAGAAATTATAATCCTTCGATCTATAGCGGAGCTATATCTGCAGGTCACCGCGGTACCTATGTGAGTCTAAAATGCATTTGTTAGTCCTGTTTCTGGACACCACGATCCTCCAGTAATGATGCGAAACGTCTACTTCCAAATCACCACACCTCTACGTAAACCTAAACTGCTTCAACTAAATGGATTCCGAAACTGTTTCTCAGGCCGCAAAACACTGATAACTCTTTCAAACTCCAAACGACTCATCGCTTATTCTGTGCATACTCGAATTTGACTACCGGAACAAAGAAATCCCTTCGTAACGAAATAAATGAACCTGAAGATAGTAATCGATAAAGAGTGGATTTGTCAAGGTGATAGAAACCATTAACAGATAGTCAACGCACCAGTTCATCTGGGCGAAAGTTTCGTAAGTACCGAATCTCCAATTGCTTTGTACTCGATCCCCGCCAGGTTCCATTTCCATAAAGTATTTAATAGATTCTCCTAGAAAATTCAATTGGACTCTGTTGATGAAGATTTGAAGCATCGGGGTTAATAGATTTTACCTCATCTCTTTGCCTTTGATTCCTCGCAGATCAAAGAGAAGAAGAACCCAATAAGATAACCCGGAAAAATCTGAATAATTGCAGCGGAGTTTAACATATTTATATCGTAGGTAATGGAATTTAAAGTATTCCCGAAAAATAATTATATCCGCTCTTGTAATTGCATACTTAGGAAAAGAGACGGCATAGTTCTTTTCATTTGAGTATGGCTGTGGATTAAGTGGGTTTTGATGTTTTCTGATGAAACCTTGGAATAAGATTTCAACTTTAAATTTGATGTTTGAATTGGAGCCGAGAATTGTTTATTGGGGTTGTGTTTTGAGGTTTTCCTCATTAAGTTTGGAAATTCGTCTTAAGGGGATAACTCTTAAAGCAAATTATTAGTTTTTGTTTAGACGGTATTGGCTGCTGTGATGACTTTTACTGACAATTCAAATGGAATTAACAATAGCCTAGAATGTAGAGATTTTAAATATTTGTTCTGTTTGCTAACAGTGTATCGTTATAATTTTACATTCTTGTAATGAGATGCTGTTATATGAACGCATAATAAAAAAGTACTGCCCTGAAAACCTGTTAAATTTTACTTGTTAATTCTTCGGGCAAAATAAACTATTATTAGCCTTAAAATCAGATGAGCATTTTAAATCAAAACTTAATACTCTTGTGATATCTTACAACGAATGATATTCCTAAGAAATTGTTCAGTTTGATTTTTTTTAACTCTGATTCATAGCGATAAAAAATACCATATTATTCAAACGTACTAGGCCTGATAACCGGGGAATTGGCATTTTATTCTACTCATTTCACAATGGGCAGGTATGACGAAATATTTTATCATACCACATTAACAGATTAACTAAAATACTCGGATGATAAATTTAACCCCTTATTTGTTGGATTTTTATTCGAATCTCCGGCAAAATGATTATGTTTTTCATTTAAGGCGGGAAATCTCGCCGCGAAAACATGAAGAAAATAGGACTATTTGTTCCATTTCCTAGCAATATTCAGAAATACAAAAAATAAACGTGAAATATAACGAGACGTGTAAGTAGCGACAAATTCATTTTAAATGATGCAATATTTCTTAAAGAAAAGAATATGTATGACGCCGACCAAGAACGGTTTAAAGTATTATTAGCACCAAATCATGTATTCTGAAGTAAATAAAATTGATCTGAATTGAAATTTAACCATGCACTTTTTCTCTACAGGTGGTCGATACAGTGTCTTACCAAATGGTGAATTGTTAATCCGCAATGCCATGATATCGGATGGTTTCAAAAGCTATCGTTGCTTAACAAAGCACGTCTTAAGCGGTGATATTCAGCTAAGCTCGACGTCTGGACGACTTATTATAACAGGTAAGAATAAAATTGAATAATTTTCAATAACTGTGTAAAAACATTACGAATAATATAATATCTACAATAACACACAATATATAGACTATTATTCAAGCATCCTATTATCATGGATAGTTTGTTATATGTAAACGATGAGTTGCGAAAGTCTGTAAAAAAATGTAACTTTTACAGAAATGGTTTTAGATAAAAGGCTTACAGTCTGTTATTTTACTACAAAAGTCATTTTACAAGGAAGCGAGTCTTTCGCAGATATTAAATTAGACGACAATTTGTCAGACTACAGATTTCATGTGTTTTGGTGTCAGTAGATGTCGCCTTTAAGAAACCTGATATTTTTAAATACTTACTGCAATATCTGCCGAACACAAATAATTTCTCTGCTTCCATTTATTTTCCCATCATCTGGATTAATCGACCGTTAGCTCTTACTTGTATATTACTAATGACTGAAAGTTGTTTGCTCCCATTCTTGAAAATTTTACATGCAGCCAGTCTGCATTTCAACTCGCAGCGTAAATCTGAATAGTTATTGTCATGTGTTTCTACATGAAGGAAAAGATTTTATTGTATAGACTAAAACTTGTTATACATCACACTTTTTATAAGTCTTCTATACAAATAATTTCCATTAACCCCCGACCAGTGTAGTATTTTGTACACAGTCTAATTAGAAGATTTCCTTCTGTTCCTTCTGTTCTGATCCCATAGGACACTTGAGATGTTAATAGATTACCAGTCATTTTTGTATCGAATGATAACGTCATGAATGACTTAATTTCAGATTATAAATGTGAAAAGGCCATAATTTGATGCACGAACTGAGTTCGGGATACACTGGTAAGAGGTTAATATCCAATGGGAGGGGGATTCTAATATAGTAAGGAAATTCTTAAACGATTAATAAGTGGAGGGTTCAGAGAAAAAGTGAAACAAGTTCATATTTTGCCCATTTTGCACCATGGGTATTGTAGAAATGTTATATTTCTGTGTAACAATGATTCACGGGTAAAACTTAAGTTCAGGGTGCGCAGCCGTTCCACCACACTTTAGATCGCTAACTTTTCGTAGCCAAGATGAAGACGGTTTGGCAATGTTAGAACATTTGGCTTCAGGTGCGCAGTGAGCTTTTTATTGATCTCTTTCACACGCGATGCCTGCGTCATCTGAAAAGGAGAAATTCCGCACGCGATACCTGCAGCGTCTGAAGAGGGCACCTGGAAAATTTTTTAAACTTAAAAAATATCAGCCACTTGGCTTTCAGCAAAGCGGGAACTTCGTAGCATCGCTTTTTCATTAAATGTTCGGAATCTAAGTTTTTTTTTTTAATTCCAAAATAAGTCCTCATCTCAAAACGATCCTTCGTCAAAGTCAACACGAGAAAAGAGCACGTCAGTCTAAACAAATCCTTTAGGAAATGATCTGAACTGTCAATATTCAAACCGAAGAATTCAAAACGATGTATTATTCAAATTCGATTAAATATACCTATGAAAACGACGATAGCACATAGGAGACCAATTAACATGAGGCGCCGATGCGCAAGACACCAATATAATGATCACTGCGCGCGCAAGACACAAATATAAACATGACTGCGCACCCAAAACAAATGTTCTCACATCGCTAAACCGTCTTCCTTTTGGCGACAATGAATTGGCGGTCCAAAGTGGAGAGAAACAGCTGCGCACCCTAAACTTAAGATCAGCCTATTCAAGTACACAGCTGAATTTGTATCCACCAGGCAACAAGAACAATCAGAAGCCCACTGTTGTTTTGAAGTTTGCTATTTTTGAATATCTAAAAAGACAAAAAAGTATGAATATCTAAAAAGACAATAATTAAGAGAAGCAATTGAATTGGTGTGCGCAAGTGCAGCATCACCTAGGAAAAAAAATTGCGAAGTACAAAATAAATAAAAATATTAATAAAGGGAATTATCTTTTTCCTCTACAGAAAACCTATTCCATTTTTGAATCTGCATATTTGTCTGGCCTCTGATGAAGCCATTCACCAAATTCTTATTTCTTGTCGTTGTCTGCTATTATTTTTTACTCTCCCACATTTATAATTCCCTTTATTAATATTTTTATTTATTGTGCTATTTTTGAGATCTGTTTTCTCAGAAATGAATCTCATGGATTTGATGCCCTTTTACACTGAACCCTCCAAATATAAATATTAAAAAAGCCCATATATTTGTCAGAAATTAGCATAAAGCATTCTACAGCAATATGGAATTTGAATAACATTTTCGAGAATATCATGCTTTTATTCATGCTGTTTTTTAAAGCATATTTTCACAGAAAGAATTTTCTAAAGTCATTAATTCAAGCAGGAAAGTTATTGAATTTTACAGATTGCAGTCCCACGCAAATATTATTTTAAGATCGAATGATATGATACTTGTGTTTATTCGAAGCTGCAAAACAGTATTCTTTCGATGAATTTATTCATAACTTTTAAGCAAAAATCCAAGTCTATGGAAGGGCTAATTGAGTTAAATGTCTAGTAATTTTAAATGGAAATTGGAAATAGAAAAGCGAAAACAAAGGCGACGAAAAGCCTCAAAATGTGAGTTCCTCAAAAAAATAAAAAATGAGCATACATTTCGGTAAAATATTAAAACTTAACAGCTAAACGATCATTCTATTCTTTCGGTGAAATTTGAATAGGAATGAAAAAGTATTTTTAACAATGCATATCTTTGGTGCACATAACACTTCGAAAACTCTGAGATAATGAATGTTTTTATGCCTTTCACAATGCTATTTAACAATATTCCTTTTTTTCCATATATATATAATCACAATTCAAAATTGCTATTTAGCACTTTAAATGCAAAACACGGGATAACTTTTCATTTTTAGAAATCTTCGAAGTAGGTTGTCAGTGATCGGGTTGATCATATTTTCTCTTAAAATTATACGTCTTGATCGTGATTCAATTTGTTGGCTTCTCGATTGACATTCATAAAACTTCTTTTAAAACAAAACAACATTTATTAAGCACAACCATTTCACTTCGTAACTGCATACAACGTAACTCCGTTCAATCGTACCTTACTCAACACTTCTCGTAATCGTCTCTCTCTCGACTATTTCTAAAAATCAAATTCAAAGAAGCACACATCTTACTGTTGCCACTTACCTGATATCATACACTGTTATACAATAATTATGTTGCAGTCATGCTTTTGTCAGGCATAGTATTAAATACGCTTACAAGTTGTCCCGAATTTTTTCGGGAGGGGGGAGGAGAAATCAAAGTCAGGCTGTTCAAATAATTTGTTTTCTTTCTTCTAATGATTTAACCCTTTATCTACTGACGGTACTTTAAAGTACTGCTTTAATCACGTTCATACCTTCGCAATATGGCCGTTTTTCCTGACAGTATTCACAAGAACACGGAGAATGGAGTTTCAATAACAAGCAGTAAATGGCAGCTGAAGGCAGAAAGTAAAATTTTTCAATAATTAATTAAATTAATTAAGTAATTTTAATTAATTAAAAAAGTCTTTTCCTTATTCTCAGGGTTATTCTACATACAAAAATTATCTAATGATTAAAAAACAAAATTAAAAAGTTGCTAGTAAGTAAATTCAGTAAATAAAGGGTTAAGGCCTTATATTTGTCTAGTCTTATAATTAAGGCACCATCTTAATGGTGGCGGATCGTGAGCTCAGAAACGAGAAGGCCTCAAGATGATATTTATCAAGAGAATACATTTTTAAAAAGCTACTTTATCTTCCAGTAGGCCAAATTGTTAATTCCAAAGCCAGATATGAAATCACCTGCTTTTCAAACAAATTAAATAACCAGAATATGACGTTTACTACTGGTTTTACTAACAGAAAGTTAAGCGAATATTGATGTGACGATTCTGCTGACGAAAGAAAAACAAATTAGAGCTCCACCTACACGCTCCCCTCCTGGCCCACTTCACTCGATAACGCTCTTCCAAAAATGAATATCTTCTTCAAAAGAAATCTAGCCTTCTGTCAAGAGAAAGCAAATAATCAATCAACCAGATGGGCTTCTGTAGACGCAACACAAACCGAAACTAGAACCCTAAAGAGCCAATGAGATTGTCACTTTGTGTGGGAATGAGGAAAAGAAGAAAAAGAAATTAAAAAAAGAATCTTTTTCCTCATTCAGTTGGCCCTGTGCCAACCAGAGTTGCTCTCCCGGCAGCCCATAGCCCGTCTAAGTTAAAGGGAGAAAGACTTGCTTTTTCTCTCCGGATTTTCTGCGCATTGAACCAATTTTGGGAGGAGGAGAGTACGTTGCAGATCAGACCTGCTTCTCTGTTACTTGTTGTTTCATATTTTTCGTCTCTTTCGTCTTCTTTTCAATTTTTTATTACTTTTTATCTGCATTTTCATAAATCATGGAAGTCTGAAAGTGAAAAAGTAAGCGAATGAGATTAAAAACGAAAGTACAAGTTTTAAAAAATTTCAGGGAGTACTGCAGCTCTGCAGCTCTAATGGACGCGCCGCCACTGCACCTTAATGCTTTCAGTATTTTTCATCCAATAATGCTGATAAAATCCTGTAAACATCCAAGATTTCAACCAATGTGGCCTTGAATTTCCATTACTAATTTGTTAATCTGTTATCATTTGTTGGCTCACATTGTTTGAGAATCAGTAAGTTAGTTTCGAACCCACGACGATACTAACCTATATGGAATGCCAATTACTTCAACAAGTGTAACATTCGTCATACAAAACCGCCAAATAATTTGACATGAGCTCCAAAGCTTCATTAGTTCGCGGTTGTACACATAGTATCCAACTCATTAGTTTTTTTATCATTTTTTTTCTTTAAGAGGATAACTACGAAAAGATTTTTAATCTGGTATCTTGAGAATGATATGAATAAATATGAATGAATCGATAGAGAAATACAGTTTTTCGTAATAGGTTTCCGGATGAGCAGAAAGCATGATTAGTAGGCAGTTATGGCAACCCTTTCTATTAACTCTTGCCCTATTATCCAGTCTCTGCTTCGGAGGATTCAAGATTGGAAACCCAGTTCCAATAAAAATCAACCGTATAAGTGGGCTTGGTGCACTCTAAATCCGACGTCATGGGTGAAATGTCATCCCACTGGTGTGGTGTGAAAGTTTGGAGAGGGTGTGACAGCTCAGCTATCATCCTCGTCGTCTGACCTCTATTCAAAATTACGGGATAGCTTTCATAGCGTTATAAATCGGAGCGTTGATATAACTAAAATAAACTAAATCAGTCTTTATTAGTTTCTGATAAATATCCAAAACAAGAGAAGTAGTAACGTCAAATTTATAATTTTCAAATACTTTCAAAGGCAGAAGTATTGAGGAAATTCTACTCCTCATCTCCAAAAAAATGTAGTTAAAAATTTGACGATTTTCTTGATTTAAAATAAGGAGTCTATTCTAGATAAATTCCTTTTTAAGAAGGAAAAAGGTAATTTTAAAATTTATTCAATTAAAATAATATTTTGTAGAATATTTGAGACTTATCATTTATGATATCCTTCAAGATATGATATTTTGTAGAACTTATCATAAGAAGTTACAAATATCTGCATTATTTTGTATTATCAACAAGATTCCCATGTGCAGTTTTGAATTTTTTTTTCTATAAGCTCTAGAAACGATCAGCATCAAGTAATATTTTTTAGTGAAATTTTACCAAATGATTCAGTCGATTAACTCCCTCTGCACCATCATCAATCAAAAGTGAATGAAAAAATCTCTTGAAATAGAAATTTTATCAAAAGCGGCGAGAAATAAAAAAATGCATACTGTTGTTCGCCGAATTTAAAAAATTTTAAAAAGAGAATAATTTTTATTGTATTTTTTTTAATTTTCCACTTATTTGTTTTTGGGATGATTTTAGAAAGAAACTATATAGTAAGTATTTACAGTTTTCACAAAATATACTTTAACTGTGATTGTAGCATAAAGGCAGGATACTCAAATACTGTTCGATAATTAGAAGAAATTCAGATACCATGTGCTTTATTTAAGCATCTTTTTCTTTGTAATTATGAAAAAAAATGCCGATTTGATTTAGATATTGTTTTTGAAATAATTATTAAGTTACCGAATAATTTTCGAAAACGGTATTATATTTTTCTGATTATATGTCAGTTACATTATTTACAATAGATTTCAAAACTCAAAAATAAAATATTCGACTAAATAATTTATGATTTGATTTACTTACTGTGTTTGAAGCACTTATTAAAATTTAGATTATTCTTCAAAAATGTTTTTGTTATATTTTTATATTATATAAATATAAAAAAAGATTTTGTTATATTTTAAAATTATATGAACACAGCGCTCAATACATTTACATAGATAGAGTGAATCTTTAGAAGAATCCAAATCCGAACTCGTGGTTCTCAGATCTCAAGTTTGGGCTAGTATTTGTCTGTTGACTGAAGAAAAAGGTTGAAAAAATTGCATTTTTTTAAACAAAATAGTCAAATGAGAGTTATATAACTTAGATGATTGGTTACACAAATATTTCAATATAAATTAAAATGTTCAATTAATCAAAAGTACCACAACTGGTTAAATATAGTTGTTTAAAATTGCAAAAGCAGAGATATAAAACGTGAAAATTATAATTACCCTTCCAATTTTAATAAAACTGAAGGAACATGTGACATATAGCAATAATCGAGATGCAAGCAAACATTTAATTTATGCCGCAGCGTACCAAACAAGCCGGAATAAATATTATAATCATTGAAATATATTTATTAATTTCTTTTATAGGATACAATATTCTGTTTAATGTATTGTATTTTAATAAAAGATGGTTGCCTATCTTAAAGATATTGTATCTTTTCATGGATGTTGAATTGTAAATTCAATGTAGTTTACTAATAATCTAAAATGATTATTTAAAGATAATTAATCATTTATGGACATACCTTGAGGGTGCCTTTTTATTTAAAAAGTTGCTGAAAATATAACGACACACAACCTTTCCCAAATTGTATTTAATAATCTGAATAATAAAAATTCTGTTCGTTTCATTTTGACATTAAAAGCAATTAAACATTTTTGTTTTGCATAAAATCATTATAAAGTTAGTAGAACTGATAATTTGGTTATTTCATTTCAATGTGCTAATTAGATTAGTTTTAATTGAAATTTGTTGAGAATGATAAAGCATTAGTCTTCTTGTTCGTACGAAATTTTACAAATATTTAATCTCCTTTAAGAAATTTATTTTTATATTTGTTCATACACGCAAAAATATTGCTGTTTTTGCCTTCGGGTTTAATGAAACAATTCGTTTAATATTAGCGTAACTTTTCTTAAAGGGTAATGTTCTTGCCATCCGATGTACAAATTCGAAAATGATAATAATTTAATCAATTAATGATTTTCAAATGACGACGTGTCAGCATTAATTTTTGTGGAGTACACTGTTACTTTTGTACACTTAATATTTATAGACTCTTTCAATAGTTTAATTTCTAATAAATGCATTACTCTATATTTTATTAATTTTCACCATTATGATTTCTTTCAGAAGGTGTAAATTAGAATCACACTTTTTTAAATCTTTATAACAACATCAAGAATCTCATCTAATAAATGGTAAATTCAAACTGTTATTCAAATACTAATTCGATTTCCCATGAAGTCTAATATTATAACTTTTTTACTGTTTTTTGACTCGTGACGAAATATCGCAATGATTATAATGATTGAAATATTGCAATTCTACAGGAATCAGTATGATAAGAACATGCTTAAGCTGATAAATGTATAGGGTGTTTTATTTTAAACTGGCGCTACTCAGAACCATATGCAGCTCGTTCTATCATTTGAAATGCCGCCAAATTTGGTATGGGGAATAATGACGACATGGGAAAGAAGATTCTCTGAAAAAAATTAGTTCCGAAAGTCGCCAATAGTGGGAAATGTGGCGCTGTTCTAATCTACACAACTCGGAGAGAAATGAATAACAAAGGAGAAATTTCAATGTAAAATCGCTTCAATACAGCAAATGAACTGCCCCGAAGGGTTACAGAGATGAAGTTACA
>BGPR01000105.1:304372-351225 GCA_013235015.1 Araneus ventricosus | reverse complement strand
GGAAATTGGCAACGGGATTACAGAGCGCACTGGTCAGTCCCTACCGAACTAAAAAGTGCTTTGATTAAGGCACTCTAGAAGAAAAAGAAAAACATTTTCCTACTATTTTCAATGTCATGTGGTAACTCTTGTTACCTTTAATTGCAACCGTGTTCAGTAAAGTGAAATCAAACTTTCTTAAGTTTCAGTTTTCGTTCTATACGCCAGTTATATGCACGCAAAGTTGCTAATTTATATATTTCTTAGATCTGTAGAATATAACGATTACTAGGAAACTTCAATTTTCATGTTTTGATTTCATCTTGAGGAACAGGTTAGTGTTCTTAATTACCCCTGACAATTTTTACTAACGGGTAATTGGAAACAGACTTCTAATGTAACACCATTTTTTGGTTATTTGGAATAATTTATCATTCGTTAGGAAGTAATTTTAAAACTAGAAACGGGGTTGCGTTCTATTCCCTCAGTAAAGTTCACTATTTTATGTCAAATTAACAACTGACATTTTAAAACAATTTACTATTTGATCTACATATATATTATTTGTTACGTATGAAAGTTCTTTGTTAGGAATGATATAATGACGTTTGACTTCAAGTATGGAAGTAAACCTGAAACTGATGACGAGAAAGAAGAAAGCGTGGTGCTAATTTAGGAATCTAAAGATAAAGATTTTGACTCTTTTTCAACAAGAAATGTAGGCTGCGGAGATGGACGAAGTAATTTATCTGGAGTCATCCATGGTTGGATATTCAACAAATATATTTTTTGATCGATAACGCTGGAGGTGCCAGAATGAAGGCCCATTGTTCGTTCGTCTTCGGCATTCAAGAAGTTGACGGTGGTGAATATGATATGACAGGTTTAAGAACCACCAATCTGGTTAAAAAGAAATTTTTTCGGTGGCGAAAGACAAGTTTGCGATTTCCAAGAGTCAGTTAAAAGCTATACTCCAAGATCCTATCTTTGAAGTAGATTGTAGGAAATAATTATTTTGTTTTCAGGTAATGTGAATTTCAATCAAAAGTTAGTAGAACAGTGAATAGAACGTTCTATTTCAAGTAGAAAATCTACTTTTTACTATTAAATTGAACTATTTGTTTCTACTAATTTTTATGTGTGATTTATAAATCTTACCTGTTTACTTCTAGTGTGTCATAATATTCAGTCATTTCAGTTTCTGTATAGATTCATTTCCCGACAAAAATCGAGTTAAAATTATTACAAATTTAAGACAGTATATGGTTATTATAGTTTATATGCTATATCTTATAGAAGATATTTTTGCTGAAAAGCATTGAAAAAACAGTATTTTTGAATAATTGGGAAAAGGCAGTTAAGTGCATATTTTGGCAATATACAGTAGTTTGAGGCTTTATACAAGTAGTTCAAATATATTAACCTCAAATCAATTCGTCACTGTGATTAGAAGCCGAAATACGTGTTCCCAATTACCCCGTAGTCTCTGGAGTAATTGGGAACACTTCGGGGTAAAATAAGAACTCTCCTAAAAGTGAGGTTGATTAATTTATAAATTAATTTTGAAAGGAGGCATTGTTTAATGAACCCTGCAGAATATGTTCATGCACTCACAAAAAATCTAGACCTCTTCTCCATCGCATACCATCCTTTTAAAGAGAAAAACTTGATAGTCTGCAAAATTCGTCACCAATTACCCCAACTGACCCTAATTCATTTATATTTGGAAAATATTTCAGATGTTCCAGGAATTTTTGAACGTGGTAGTATTTGTGAACATGATCATGTTATGATAGTTAAAGTATCATAAATTGTAAAATCATGACATAATCTACAAAGGTACATTGAAAAAAGGCACATTTACTATGTATTATGTTATCATATGTTCCTATGCATACATTATGTCATGTTATACATATCATATATGTGCGTTATCTATGTTTTTATATATGCCTATTGTTGTTTGCATTCTTTTGTTTTCAGTGTGTTTTTATGATATTTTTTGCTATCACGATATATTATTTGGGTTTTATTGTAAAAAAATTATTTTCTGTTTGTTTTTTAATGGATTTCTCATGTCAAATTTTCAAGCTTTATTGTTTTTCACTGTTTCTTTTGTTCCCCTTTGTCACATGGGGAAATGTTTTCTTTCCTAAATGCTTTTTCATTATTATTTATTATTTGTTTTTTCGTGGAGCTTGGACTTCCCCTGTGACCTTTCATATTATGCGCTGACCTTTAAAACACCCTTAACTCTTTGGATGAAAAGGCCGGCGTGGGTTAAAAGAACATTGAAACAAGAGAAGAAAGTCTTGTAGATTTATAAAACAGACAAAGATAAGATTGTTGGTTGGATGTTATCAATCAATGCTGGGGGCTGAATATGTTTGAAGTTACAGTGAGCTTTGCAAATTGGAAAATGATTAATCTATTAGAATTTGAGAAACAAATAGGCTTACTCGAAATGTGACCACACAGGAGTTTGTTCCCCTACGCCAGGGGTTCCCAATCTTTTTTCCCTCTCGTATCTCTTGATTAGTCTTTTTATTTTTGCGTACCCCTAATGTCTTTCCCCTCCCTTCCAATCATCCTTTCGCCCAAAGAAATTTTTATTAATAATATTAAGGATTAAGAGTCAAACGAGTTGAATTAACTTAATAACACTTGTAGGATTTATTTTTGATTTTACATTTTTTCTCACCTTTTATAATAGTAGTAGTTCCACGTCTTAGCAAATTAAAACACTGAAATAATTACGTATTAACTAACTAAGGATTAAGGTAACAATTACTCATCGTGATATTCAACTATTCCAGTGGATGATGATTGCAATGTGATCCTTGGGCTTATTTTATGAAGCCGAGTTGTAGAAAATGAGGTTGAAATGAAGACGGATAAATCTCATGTCTGGATTTGCGAGAAAGGTTTTGAGATATTTCTTATTAGTATGCACATAAGACGAGTATGCTCTTACTACAAGTGTTCGTGAAAGTTATTATTTTTTTTTGAACTAAGTTCTTGGACCTCTCCTTTCACTAGTACCCGGTAGGCTTTAGGAAGAATTTTCGCTTTGCACACGAACTTGTAGAAACAAACTTCTATAACTTTATTATTCATTTTAATCCTTAATGCTTTCTCTCTCTCTGTTTTCCGCCATTACCAACATCGCATTCACGTACCCTTAACTGGTCCGCCGCGTACCATCAGGGGTACGCGTACCACAGGTTGGGAACCTCTGTATTACGCAGTCACTTTGTGAAACCTGAAATAAATCCCGATGTGTGAGTCTCGTATGTCAGATACGAAGGCGTGTTAGAAACGTAGCGTCTTTTCGATTATTCGAGAAAGGGCAATATTGCATAAGAGGTTTAAGTGCATGCATTTTCTTTTCCATTTCAAGATTCTATTGTGTTTTGCTAGTCGATTTAGTTGTCTGTTTCAATAATAATAACAATTAAATAATTAATAAGAATATGTTGCAAAGAATTAGCTAGATTTACATTTTAATAGCTAAAATTTTGAAGAGAAGTATAAAGGAAAAACTAACAAAATTTGCAAACCATTTTCAATAAGAATTATCCCAATACTTCGATAATATTAAGCAGTTTTATAAAAAAATAAAGTATAAAAGATTACATTTAAAGTTTCTGATTCAACATTAACATATTCCACTTTTAAGAGCACATGTAATCGATTTAACTTTAAAATTTCTCAGCTTCTTATAATAATTTTCTATACAAGTTCATATCGTTACAACCAGTTTTTATTCCTTTGATATTAAAAAGTTAAAATTCATTTGCAGAACTGGTTTTTTTTTCAACTCATGTGTATAATGTATTATAAAAAATAAGGCAAAACGCTCATCATCAAAATAGAAAATTTTTCGGACGCCAAGATTCGACTGAACAAACCTGTAGAAAAAATAATAAAAGCATTGAAAATTAATGGATTCGAAACATTAATTGATTGCGTCTATACAAAAAAGAAGTTAATGGTATTAAAACTGTTTCCATAAACACACACAAAAAAACGACTTTTTATTTCGGGTATTGCTTTTTCCAAATTGGAGCTGAATTTGAAAAAAAATCAACCAAACCTTTTTGGATGCTTGCATATATAATGCATTTTTTATGCTTTTACCAAAGGCATTTTAATACATTACATTAATAAATCAATTTAAATATTTAAGGTACGTGCTTAGCTATGTAAATTTCTCTTGCATGCAATTAATCTTCGTTTTTCTTGTTAAATTAAAATGACTTGGAATTATGAAGCCGCAGAATTTCAGCAACCAATGATGTAGTCCGCCTCTTTTATACCTTTCATTTATTAAAGATAATATTTGTATTATAGATTCGAAGGTTCCTGGAAGGCCGATATTTAAAAAAACAGTTAATTTTTTTTAACTGAATTATTGAAGCAAACCTTTTTACTTCCTCATATGAAAAGTGTATAAATATAAAATAATCATAAAAAATGTGACTTCGATATTTTCATCAACCTCTCCGTTTTAGACCTAATTGTGTAATAAAAAGATTTTTTGGGTATGTCTGTCTGACTGCCTTTCTGTCTGTCTGTGAACAAGGTTGTCATGAACCTCTCCGTTTTAGACTGCCTTGTGTCCTAAAAAAACATTTTTGGGGTTATGTCTGTCTGTGAACAAGATTGCCATGAACCTCCCCGTTTTAGACCTCCCTGTGTCCTAAAAACATTTTTGGAGTTATGTCTGTCTGATTGCCTTTCTGTCTGTCTGTGAACAAGATTGTCATGTACCCTCCGTTTTAGACCTCCCTGTGTTCTAAAAAAATAAACTCCAAAAATATTTTTTGGAGTTTATTTTTATGTCTGCCTTACTGCCTTTCTAGGTGGCGTTATGTCTGTATGTGAACAAGATTGTCATGAACCCCTCCCCCCGTTTTAGACCTCCGTGTGCTCTAAAAAAAAATTTTTTGGGGTTATGTCTGTCTGACTGCCTGTCTGTCTGTCTGTGAACAAGATTGCCATGAAACTCTCCGTTTTAGATCTCCATGTGCCCTAAAAAGACATTATTAGAGTCGGTGTGTCTGCCTACCTTCCTATTTGTCTGTGAACTAGATTTTCACGAACCCCTCCGTTTTAGACCTCCCTGTGTCCAAAAAAAAAAAAAAAAAAAAAAAAAAAAAAAAAAAAAAAAAAAAAAAGAGGCTAATGAAATTTGGTATACCAAAAGTGTCGATGTGCATCAAATTTTAGACACACGAAGATTAAGGAAAGCTCATTTGTCTACCAGTCCGTGTGCATGTGAGAATGATGAATAAAAACACAGATAGATAGATAAATGAATTTCTGGTTATGGGTTTATTACTAGACTTGTGAATCTGTATCAAATATTGACTCAATCCATCAGCAGCTTGATCGTCAATCTATTTGTCTATTCGTACGTATGCGAACAAGGTATCTTAAAAATGTAAGAAATTAGATTAATGAATTTTAATAATTTATCTTTGCGCCAGAATTGATATTGCCTTCAAATTTTGATCCAAATCCGTTTGTCTGCCTTTCTCTCTATTCGTGGTAACTCAAACACGGAGTAAACTAGGAATTTGAAATTTGTATGTAGTCTCATGTGATATTTATATGTGGTAACACAACAATTGTAGTTTTGCAATAAAATTTACACCCATTCATTTAACGGAGAGGGATTGAAAATGCATACTCAATTTTCTTCACAGTACAACGAAGTTCAACACAAAACGCACCATGTTGTAAAAGCTTAAGAGAAAGTCGAGAGCTCCCTTTGATTTTATCAGGAAAGTCCATTCATTTCCAGGGAAAATGTCTGCTATATTTAATACGTTTACTGTTTAAAAATTCAATGTTGTTCAGGATATTTAGATAAGAGCACATATACAAAGAGGAAAATATGGCTATGATAAAAACATTTAAGAAAATTTACACCATTCTACTAGTTGGTTTAAAAATAATACTAGACGCGTGTTTTTTGGATCGGGCAAATATTAATATTACTTATCAGATTTATTTATATATTTATTTAAAATTTCGCTAAAATATTTTGGAAATTGCGAATCTGATATGCCTCACAGTCAAGCATTAATTAGTCTAAATAATTTAATTTCTTTTTTATATTTCCTTTATGAGGACAAAATTAAAATGATATCTATTGCGTTATGTTTTATCAACATATGCAGGTTACTATCACGGTTTTTATATTCCTTTTGTAAAATAAATTCTCCTATAAAACATAGATATGTTGTTTATTTGAAAACTATTGTTTCATTGTATCTTTACTAATGGTGTAGATGCTCTTAACAGTAGACTTTTTTCTCTTGCGGCTGATACAAATGTCGCAGTGCCGGACATTTAGAATTTCACTCCCGAGGTGCTAATCTATAAGTAGTTTTAATTACCCTGTAGACAGTTGAATTGCCACTTACCGTAAGTAGGGTGGCTATAGTTCTTATTAGTGAAGAGATATAAGTGATGCGGAATAAGTGTATGTTATGAAGTGAGGGATTGTGAAAAGGTCAGATAGATCATTTCTATCCTTCATTTGAAAATAGCATAAATAATGTTCCCATTTTAAAATACTATTCAAAGACATCAATGTGTATTCGAAAAGTCATTTATATGAAATCTATCTTACATGTGCTCTGAACTTACTGATCACATTCAGACATCATTTTTATTTCATGAACCTTAAAATCAATCATCAATGGATTAACCCCTTGACATACAGTGACGTCTCTGACACGTGCATCGAATTTCCGAATTTTTGCTATTTAAATCCGTAATTAAGTCAACGTACCAATTAATTTTAATTATAAAAATCACATGGAAACGCTTACATGTCTCAAGTATCCTTTACCTTCTTAAGTAGATTGAAATAATTAAAAATATCCCAAATGGGTGGTGGCATCTAACTAAGAGGTTAAATAAAATCGTATGGCAAGGGGTTAATCATAAAAATCCGAAATGAAAGCAGACGCAGAAATGGTAGCCATCTTCGCGGGATCTGGTAATTTCTTGTAAAATGTGGCACCAAGAAAATTTATAGTACTTTCAATATCCTTTCGCTATCTCTGACAATAAAGAAATTTCTGGAATTTTCATGAGATTGCCGGTAATAGTTGGTGTTAAAACATCGGTACTAAGGTGATTGACAATTTATTAATTGAAAACTGTCTTGAATTACAAGAGCTGAATTGTAATAACATTTGGAATGACTGCTGTCTTTTTTCTTACTTGCGGTTTATTTAAGTTTTATATATGTTGTATTGGTAATTTTGACACATTTTGTGGACGTAAATGCTTACCCGGCTTATAAACATTTTTTCCCCTTAGCGGTAGATACACGACCGAGTAGGCTTCATTATAAACTGCTAGCTGCCTTCGGTGACCAGCTTGTTCGCCGAGAATATGATTTCAATTGAATCTTGAATCATTTTGTACTCATGGTTCCTTTAATGACTTTTTTCAAACTTCAGTTTGTGGTAGATATTTAACCCATGTTCTTTTAGTGGCCTTCCACCTGTTCTGTTCATTATCTACATAAATGTCCCTATTGGAGTAAAATAACTTACTATATCATGTAACATCTAATTGCACGTTATCGGCGCCATCTTCACTTTCGTATTCCTCTTGCAAAATATGTATTCATTTTCAACATTTAAAGGGTATAGAATATTTTATGGACAGAGGTCTGTTAGTTGGATTAAAACATGCTGAAAAAAGAATGAAACCATAATCATTCAGCTTACTAGATATATTTCTCAATATACATTATATCTCAGAGCTTGGTTGGCAAATTTCAAACTATTTTGATGAAATAAAATATGACAGCAAAAGGTATTACGATATTACCTCAAGTTTCAACAATGAAAGAGAAATAGGAAATTAACTATTTGTTTAAACAATCAAAACGGTTTGAAATGCGTTGCAACAATGAAAAGTGCTGTTGCAAATTAGGCCAAAAATATATTTAAAAAATTTTTTAAATTAGGGAAAATATTGTACGGCAACTTAATTGATATCATTGAAAATGTAATTTTTAGCACTTTGAGATGGTGTAAATATAATTTTCGTGACGTAATATGTTCCAAAGTTATTAAGTAAAAATGCCGAAATTTCGTCTAATTTTTAATTAATTAAAATTTTAAAAAAGGGGTCCCAGGTGCACATTCTCATCCTTCAAAGTATGTTTGTGCCTGATCTCGCAGCTCTAGATCCAACTGTCTGCCCTGTACAGAAAAAACACAGACACACCCACATTCTCCTTTATTACTAGTAGAGATATGTTTTTAATAAAATATGTTTCTGAAACACTTGAATGAAATAATTCACTATTTATTTAGCTGTGCTATAAATGGTAATTAAAATAATGGCTCTTTACGATTTATTTTATGTTATGAAATTCACCCATTTTACTCTATTATACTTGTTCAACATTTTAGAATAGCATATTAATTCATATGTAATAATAACATTGAATATTATATATTATATTATATTATATTATATTATATTATATTATATTATATTANATTATATTATATTATATTATATTATATTATATTATATTATATTATTAAGATTTTTCCAATACAAACTGATCATTTTTCGCTTCATAATAACATTTATTATTAACGGTGTATTTTTACACGTTTTTTTAAATAAATATAAAATCTTCCTGCTTTCAAGATTTTAGAAAAGGGTAGTTTCGTGTTCTTGACAGTATTATTTCAAACCGTCACGCAATAGAGGAGCTACAATTCATAATCATTACATGTAACATGTTTAAAGTGAAAACTTAAATAAGTCAATTCTTAATTCCGAAACTGAATTCTAGGAATTCAAAAAATAACTCCTCCTTATCTGAATTTAACTTTTAATACAGATAATATCTTATGAAAACAATTCTTTATTTTCATAATTTTAATGCAAAATTATTATTTCCTATTTATTTTAACTCATTCTTAATCTTGCTATTTGTTTAGATTATGTAAATTGCATTTGATATTTCATAAGCAGCGATACAAAAAAAGATTCCCATAGTCATAAAATACTCTACTATATACTATTCTTATCTTATAGTAATACAATATTTTATATTTGCTAAAAAGTCATGTTTCTATGAAATATCTTTAGACTCGTAGATGGATTTTGTGACACTTTCAATGTGTTGCAATTGTAAACATAACTTGCTAAGTGTTTATTTTTTATACGATTCGCTTGAATATTTCTTCAGTAAAATATTATAAAACAGTTTTTCTCTATCAATATTTGTCTTTCAAGTCTATTCCCACTCTTTTGAGAAAATTTACTTTCCATGCTAAACGTGGGTTTAAAAGAAAAAAAAATTGAATCAAATTTGGCCATTCATATTTTAGCTATACAAATGTAGAACTGTATAATATAGATTCTAGATTCAATGGAGGATTAAATAAACACATGATAATAAAAGAGAAAAAGCAAATCTCAAGTGAATAAAACAGTATAAAAAGCAGAACTTAACAAAAACCAAGAACAAGCATGCCTCAGTTATGAGTAAATAAGTTTACATCCATCTTGGTATGAACATCTTCTAATGGAAACCTTTAGATACGTTGTTATTCAAAAAAATAATAATAACTTAGGAAAGGGCATTTTTATGTGTGTTGTTAAGGGAAAAAGTAAATATTTAGACTACAGCCAAGTATATTTTTTTGAGTTCATATATTATTATTGTGCTTTATTTATTTATTTATTTTGGAATCTCAAACTTCAGAATTTCTTTAAAAAGTAAACTTAATACATTTTTTGTTTTTAAAATCGTCCCATGAAACTCAGAGGTATCTTTCAAAAGTTCAATATCGTAGCTTTTTTCAAATATTTCGTATAATGTTGTAGAGGCTGTATTTTAATATGTTTACAGATGACACACTCAATCTTTTCAGCAGGAACATTATATAAAATATCTATTCAACTTGTTTGTTTATATATAATTTTATTGAATGTTATAATAATATTTACAAATATTTACGAATTTTATTAAATATGCAGAAATTGAATATTATAAAACTGTTTTCATCTAATGGCACATTTTAATTAATAAATCTTTTTCTTATTATTTACAAACAGAAATAATATTTTAGTGTTAGTTAATATTTAAATATTGCAGATATTTAAAACACAGGATGCTGCTCTGCTACGTAATTACGTGACTATAAAGAGTCTATCAATTTTAAAATTATTTTTAAAGTAATTAAAAAACTTGCAAACTCTCTAAGCAGCTATTATATTTCAGTTTAAAAGAGATGGTTGAAAAAACATTTTTTTCTCTTCACAAAAAATGGAGAAGGGTTAAATTTTAAAATAACAAATCTCTTAATTTTTTGGTGAAATTCTAAAGTGGAATTATACTCGGAAATATTTCCAACTTCTTAATGGCATTAATGAAGCAATAACATCCTATTGAATAACTTATCAGATTTTCATATATAATTCGAACAACCAATTTATTTCACTTAAAGATTTCAACCATCCAGATGCATTTTATATAATAAATGAAAGTAAAAAAACCTTTGTCGTAAATATGTTACATCATTTTTCGGAAACTGAAATTAACAGAAAGAAGTTGTAGATTGTCATATGTCAACAGGAATTTTTTTGAGCATTTAATTTCGATGTGAATTTAGTTTCACATGCTATCTGCATCCATCTGATAAACTTAAAAACCCTCTGTTAACTGGCATCCATGATTGAGTGGCAGCCATCGAATCCTCCGCAACTTATCTTCTATAAATCAACATCTAGATATTCAAGAATAATTCTTATCTCTAATTCTGTATTACCTGATGGATATTAATATCTAAATATAACAGAACACATTTCGTTAAGGGAATCATCCGAAATAAAGCATTTCATGTAGCCTATTTTAATGTATTACGATACTTTACACTAACTCTTTGTACTCATTTTTAATATGCTGTGCTTTAAAATGTAAATTTAAGACAATTAGATATGAAAGTCTGTCTTTTCGAAAGTGTTCACTTGGCAACAACTTAAATGCATCACAAGCGTCAAGTCTTTAAGGTTCTTAATCTGTTTCTTAAGCAATTTTTTTAGACGACAAAGCAAAATAACATCATACTAGCATAAGGTAATATGCGAATTAAGTTTCAGTTTTAATGCAACCCGGACTAGCCTTAGTGCGTTCCCTCGACTCTCACGTATATTACAAATATGGCGCGATTAGTTTTCAGCTTCGTCTAAAGTTAATCCAAACGAGTTTGCATTTCGAATATTCTCTTGTTGACCATTATGATCCAAAATTTGTTACAGATTCGCAGTTTTGGTACTAAGATCGAAAATTAAACTTCATTTATCAATGACGGACAAACATACATTCTGAACAACGACGGATTTCATCCAATATCTAATACAGAGCTACATTATTAGTATTAAAATCATATAATGAAACTTTTCTCTCTAGCTTGTTGTATATTTCTGTTATCACGCTCACTTATACATAAATAGACAGAATGACAGACAGTAAATATTTGAACGGATTTTTGTCCAACTTTTGATACAGATATAAAATTCCGTTTAAAAACCCATAAGCCGAATTGTATCCGTTTAGCTTACAGCGTTATGGAATTTATAGTGTTCACTTGCACATTGAGAAGTAGATAGGTTTTTCCTTGACGGATTGCTTTCAAAATTTGGTTCAGATCTACAATTTTGGTGTAAAGATCACGAACCAAATTTCACTCATCTAGCCTATTGGGTTTTTGAGTTATCGTGCTCACAGGCAGACAGACGAACATAATTCTAGAAATAGTCGCTTAACAAGCAACATCACCTAACTGAGTTTTTTGAAATTTCAAAGAGGAAGAAAAAGCTGAACTTTTCACAACCAATAACGAATATTTCCGAATTTTTTAACATCTGATATGAACATGAAATGGAATGTTCCTACCGGAAATTTCACCAGCACCACCTAACTGAATTTAAAATATTCAGTTAGGTGATGTTGCCTGTTAAGCAACGAAATGCATTTTTCTAACTCAACGAGATCTGAGGTAATATGAAGATTCTTTTGAATTTAGAGGTCGAATTTTTTCGATGATTGCCATGCCTTCTCTTTTATATGCTTCATATGCGAAAAAGTAAAAATGTCTTCTAAATTTTCAAGGAACTTTTCGTCAATAGCCTGAAAAAAAACTTCTATCATTACTTCCCATAAAACACTCATAATAAATAATTCTCGGCATCATTACATCAAAATAATAATATCACAAGAACTCATTTTACTAATTTCCCTTTACATTTTTTAGTTTTCAATCTCACATTTTTATATTACAATTCACTCAAATGAAACGCAAAAGTGGAGAGTGGAAACACCATTATTAGTGCAAAAAATGAAATGATAAGATTAACAATATAAGCGACTTAATGAGGAAATGATGAAAAAAATCTGATAAGTGATGAGTACGTTTTCCTTTTTTTCAGTGCACGAAAGAGAAAATGTTTCAATAATTAGCTAGATGACAAAATTAGTCATTAAATGTATTAATAGCATGGCATCCAACGTAATGAAAATAAAATTACAGATTTAGCTTCGCAGTCTTAGCAGTTTTTTGTTACGAAAATAAATATCATAGTTTCTTTTTAGAAAGCAGTTAAGCAACTATGAAGAGGTTTGGTTGAAAAAGAGGCATTTTTTCAGATAATTCCATTAATTAAATGTGTATTAAGTTATTTACTTCCTTTTTAAGCCAATCTTTCTTCTAGATCCTTTTTTTTTGTGCTTAATGGTCTAAATGTTTCTAAAATAAAATTAAATATTCAGATTCTTAGATAGTAATTGAGAAAATAAGAAACAAAAGGAAATGAACTTAAAGGGAAAATAAGCAATGGTTGGAAAATTAAAGTATTTACAGTAACACATTCATTGATGATTTTTTAAAACCCATTTAATTTAGGTATTAACAATAGAATTAAGTTCCTTGTAAGATTAACTTTTCAGGATATTAATTCAAGAAAACAAGTCAAACAGTAATGCTTAAGGAATCCTGAATTTCTTATGCAAAAACTGAAATGGTCTTCTATCAAAATAATGGTGCGCCTTTTATAGGTGTAATACAATCTGCAAGTTCTATACAGGGGCTAATTTCTAAAAAAAATAACTGTATAGTTTTCTTCAGTTAACTTTAGCCCTTAATATGTATTATATGTCTCACTTTCATGAAAATCAACAATTAGACTTTTGTTGAATTATTGTTATTTTTGCATCCTCCCTTTTACCCTATTTCTATCTTGTTATAACTGCATAATAACAAGTACATTTTAACAATCTTTCTATTTTTTAACACTTTAAAAGCCTATTGGATGGGATTGTTAGGATTATTATGAAATGTTAACGCAAGGTAGGTGCCCAATGATAGATTTATTTTAATATATATATATTAAATTATTATTATTATTTATTGATATATATATATATAAAATTATTATTATTATTTATTGATATATATATATATCAATTATTTAATCAATTCTTGGTACTGAAATATACAATAAAATGATAAGCAATTCTAACCATACACATATAAATCACCTACCTTTGCAGACCTGAAAAACCTAGCCACTAAATTAAATCATTTGCATAGGGTAGTAGTACATTGCTAATTATGAAAGCAAATTAGAGAAATTAAAACAGAATCAAAATATTTGAATTTAAATCTTTTTATTATAGAATAGTTTAAATTAAATCATTTTAATCACTGCCATGAGTTATACAAGATTGATGCACATAACTAAAAATGTAATAACCAAAATAAAAAATTTGTAGCTACACATATTACAAAGCACCGCAGGCTTAGAAAAAAAATATAGTTACGAGGATACTAGGTAAAAACAACAAATTCAAGGAACATTTTTTTGATTCTGCAGAAAAATAATTGTGGTACGTTTACAAAGCACATCTCAGTCTTTGTTTGCTTGTTAAAAACTTATTAAAACACACGATGTATGAAAAAATTCGGAGAAATGGCAATATCAAAAAATTATGTTTTCAGCACTCGGTGATTCAGTCGCATTATTGGTGCACTAACACGCTTCCTTGCACACTTCCATCTAAACACTGTTAACGTAAAGAATCTTGAAGGGCAGGCTGTTCAAGAATTGCAACCTGATCATTTCTAGTGCAGGGCTTGAGGTTGAGTATTCAGTGCACTCGAGCTACTGATTTGTATAGCGCAAATTTAGCACCAAAAGATGTCACAATTGCCTCCATTGCATACATGATGAAAAGATGAACATTTTGGATGACACCATTCACAGCTTGAAGATTTCAAACTCGCAGAATCTTGAAGATTTCAAACTCGCAGAATCAAACATCACATTACCTCAACAAAAAACTTGTTGGAGAATCGAACTCTTCCATTTTAAATTCCAGCGAAAAAAGAAAAATATAAAAATGACAAGCTCCCTGAAGGCCCAAAGGCCCCCAGAAGCCCAAACGGCTCTGGGGCCGCAGCTGCAGGAAGGAATTCTAAAAATACATAACGGAAAACGTTTCCAGTGACAGACGCCAAAACCTAATAACGCCAAAAACCTACGCGAACCAAGATGGTGAGTAAATAATCCCGTTGAAAAATTTGATTTAAAAATTAATAAAGTTGAAACCCTATGGAAACAACAACAAAAGTTAAGACAAATAATATTTAAATCGAATACAAACTAAATAAATAAGAAAAATTTAGATATTTAATGAAACGGCTAAAAATTATCGTTTGAATTTCAAAAGTTGTCAAAGATGCCACAAGAAATTAAAGAAACTTTGGTGGCGAAGAATTAAATAATTAAAAATACTGACAAAACCGAAAAATGATGTAGATGCAATTTTTGCAATCTAACAAAGCCCTTTTTTTTCTAATAGTGGTTTAATAAAATAACTTTGGGAGTGAGATTGATTTAAGAAAAGAAATTCATTTAGCTTATTGGATGCCACTAATTTAGGGTAAATAAATTTCATTAATTAATAATTAATTGCCAATTCAAGATACTTCGTTATGGTTTGAGATAAGAAATTGGAAACATTTGGGCTTTTGTTCCATTTGAAAAATTTGTCGACAACTTACGCGAACCTTAAAATTTGCATTTAAAAATCCATTAATTTAGTGGCAAGTTTACTTTCCACGACCTTATAAAGGGTTAATTTATGGAAATCGGTGTCTATTGAATGCTATTATGCAAAATGCAAATTTTCCTATCTTTTTCGCTCATCGTATGCAATGATAAATGATGCTAAAGAATGCAATAAATTCAAACTTGCGCATTTTTAATACTGATGTATCGAAAAATTTTAAGTAATAATTAAGATTTTAACCATAATAAATACGCATGATTAGGGAAAACAAGAATTGTCTCAATATATGCACGCGTAGCGCAAACTTTAGCTACAAATTATAACAAGATTACATAGGTTTTCTTTTCAGATTTATTTTTAAAAAAATTTGACATTTTGCTCGTTAAATATTAACGTTTCAATGTTTTCATTAACGAAACAATTGTTTGTTTTTAAGTTAATGATAACTCCCTCTGCAAGATCGCTCAGCTATGCTCTCATTAAATTACAACTTCGGGTCAAAATACATTTTTCTTTTAGCATTAGTTCACATGCACGCTTTTTTTATATGCTGCATTTTATATTTAAACATAAAAACATTAAAAATTTCATAAATCTCCTTAGCAATTAAGAAAGGTTTCAGAATTTTTTTAAAGAGGAAATTGTTGATGTGTTATTTCTCGAGGCTAAGAAGTAATAAAAAACAATTGTATTGCTAGACAGATCCAATTCAAAATATCAAAGTTATTCTGCAATAACCGTAGGTAACTTAGTTTTGAGTCGGATTAAACAAATTTCATAGATAAAGTACGGAATATACTGGACTACTTATAGAAAAAAAAAGTTTCGAACAGTTCAAAGTTTCCCAACATTTTTGTGTGCCATGCCATTCCTAAAATTTTTATACCCGCAATGTAATATATACATAATTTTTAAAATTCAAAAATTGAATTATTCGCTTAAGAAACTTAAAGGATAAGTTTTAGGAAGAAATCACTAGGAAATTGTTGAGAAACGCAGTAAACAAATTTTCAAAACATAGTGGAGAACTGAAATTCAAGTACGAAATCATTTTAATGCAAGATTTTTCTATATTATTTTATTTAAAAGTAATTATTTCAATTTAGTGAGATCCTTGCGCTTGATGCTTGCTGCAAAGAGATTTTATGTTAGGTTCCAATTTAGTTAGCTTCAGTCTCAAGTCATCCCGTTATGTTATATCCAGCCGATTTTATTTTTTTCCATTTTTCCCATAACAGTCAAATTGCCCCCACCCCACGGGACTTGGGCCCCACGTTGGTTGGTTGTGAGGGGCTTTCTGGCTCAATGGTCATACTTGGCCACACTGCTCCAAGCATATGGTTAAAATTAAATTCAATGGCATTGATAAAAGATATTAAATGCTAAAAAAAGTTGGTTGAGCAAGTAAAAAGTTATCTAAAAATGAAAAATCTCTGACGTAAACTAAAAGAATGCAAAGAGAGCAAACAACTAGATGGTTAGGATACCAGCCGAATTGATACAACGGGACCAACAATATACCACTCTTCATAAGGGTAGCCATACACGACAAAAAACACATGGGGTTTGCGGCTGTCCATGAGAAGCAGGAAGCAAACTGAGGGGCAACAGCTACTCATGGATCCCTCGCTTGCCATCTAGGGATGGAAGGGATCAACAGAAAGCAGAAGGCGTAGAGAATGGTAAACTTGAAGGAAGTAAAGTTCCCTGGGTACCTCGGGATAGGAACACCCGCACTCACCTAAAGAAGGTGACCCCCGGGGGGGGGGGGGGCTTCGCCACGTTGGGGAACACTGGAATATTTTATATTTTTCCTTGTATTAACTAAAATTTTAAAGATATTTCAAAAGTGTTCTCAAACATTTCCTTATTACCTTCAGAATGAATTATCACAAGAAAAATATTTTTAAACCGTTTCGAAAATTCATAAAGCTAATTTCATTAATGGTGCAGATATTATTAAAGTACAACTATTACTCTAATTTTGACAATCTTTTAGTAATTTCTTTAAAAGTATGTTTCTGTAACACTTTCTGTTCTTATAATTCAAATTTGACTTATTTTTCATTGTTTAATGAAATTTGTAATTCGCATTTTTTTAATTACCTAAGCTCAGAAACTAGATTCCATTTCTATGCTAGTTTAATAATTAGCATATCCAGTTTGTGTGTTGCAAGCGTTTTACCGATTTCAACCCTAATTTTATAATTGCTCGAAAATATTTTTTTGACTATCATAATTATGATAATAACTATCAATTTAAAATGACTTTACTTTAAATTCATACGAAAATTTTAACATTTGTTTAAGTCTTAAATTTAAATTGGCAAAAAAGCAAGCTGAATTTAGCTGAAACAAATTTTAGGCTAACATCTGCTGACAAGAATATTTGTCGGTACCTATTTCGGATTATGAGCTCAGTTAACAGATTGCGCTTTCCTATCTCATCTGTAAAAATGTTCTATAATTTATATTAATTTTCTATATTGTTAAACCCATCATCAAGTGGAAGTCATCCAAACCATATAACTGAAAATGTGTCTATATCTGTTTTGGCGACATCAAAATTATCAAGAAGAAACATTCCTTTGTCCAATACTCGTGTATTTCTAATTAAATATATTTGGCTAATTGTAATATCTCCTTACACATAAGCACAAATAAATGTTTAAAGTAGATTTGTGAAAGTAATTATTTTCAAATTGTGCCTTAAATAATGATGCTGTGCGTTAAAATGTCTGATTAAACTAAATTAGAAACATGTCTGGCGCATGCAGGCTTCAGGACAACTAGAGACGCAACTAAGATATAAATTTACAACAAGTTTGAGAAATTATATTTTAACATATCACCAATAATCAGCATCAAATTAATTTGGTTAAAAATAAAATTGATCTCGACTTTGCCTGAACGTATTTTAGGCAGGATCTTCTTTGTTCTTCTAGCTTGAAAATGCCACATATCTTCAAGTATTACTTACGCATTTTTATAGGTGCCATGGCCGGAAGTAATATTATTTGGCCAAATGATAAAAATGTGATTAATCAAAATTTGTATAAAAAGTACGGTAAAATAATAGTCTAAGATGACAATTCTATTTGATTTTGAATATGTTTAAAACATGGTTATTTTAAGTGCCAAACTAATAAGTTTACAATGCGTAATTTTATTCTTTTTGATCCAAAAAGAAATAAAAAATCTTTTAAATAAAATTTTAAATATCAGTAGTTATAAAAATTTTAGTTTATTTTTACAAGAGATTTCCATATATTTTCTTAAAATATAAAAAAGAATTGTGAAAAGTATATGTTTATTTTAAATGCCAAATTATGAATTGTAGACTGCAACGATTTTCTCTTTGTGATTCAAAAAGAAAAAAATCCTCCCAAATAAAACTCCAACTATCCATAGTTCTAAAATTTTAGCTTATTTTTTACTAACTACTTCTATACGTTTTCTTAAAATAACCACAAATCAACATATAATCAATGGAAAACTTTTCATGCGTTTTTCCTAACCAATAGTACGCTGTCTACAACAAGAAATCACAGGAATATAAAACCCGTGCTATTTCACTGGCAGGAATGTCAGAGAACATTTTATTGCATTCTTGCTGGCTCGTTTTCTTCCATTCGATAATTTTGGGAAACAGAAAGACAAACTCCGCATTGCCGTTTGAAGCTATTGCTTTTACTTGAGAAATTGCTTGTTTCTGAAAATGTAATTCCGTTTTTCTTCCTTTGAATTCGGATGTTTCTACTAAATTTATGGAAATTATGCAAAGAATTTCCAATGCATGGATGTTTTTGCTCTATTCTGATTTATACTCCTGTTTGTGTCTCCAAAATTATATTCTTTGAGTTTTCCTAAAATATATCGCCTCTTTTTTCGAGAAAATGTTTTGGAACGCGATGCATTAGTGATATATTACAACTATCTTTCTGAATTATTTCTTCTTTGGATAATCTGGCAGATTTTGTGTACTATATACACGACAGCAAGTTCAATGCATATCACATGACCTGCATATCAATGCATTACACGTGACGAATTATTCCTCGTTTGCAGAATTTTCACTCACTTCTATTTTTATACTTTCTGTTTTTGAAAAAATATAGAGAGAGCAAGTATTTTAATCGTCAAAAGAATTCCGTCTTGCGATTCTGATGAATCTCCAATTTTTTTACCTCCGTAGATTCTAATAGCAGTAAAGTTATACTGTGAATCTGATGGCACCAAAAGTTCGTTATCAAATATGAATTATTGGAAATGAGACAAAAAAACCAATGTTTAACGTTACGAGTAACAGTCAATCAATTTGAACGAGGCATCGAAGGAAAAAGGTCTAGAACAAGCTAGAAAAAACTACAAGGTTGTCATCCATCATTTCATTTTTCAGGCACATATTGTAAGATCAATCAAGGAAATTCGTTAAGTACTTCTTTAAGATGTGTTGACTACCTCTCACCTGTATTCCCCAGACGTTGCTCTTCAGATTACCATTTGTTTCAATCCATATAGAGCGTCCTTTCTGGAGAGCGGTTCAGTTCATAAGCAGAAATCCAAATTCGCTTCATGAGCGAATTGATTAAAAACAATAATATCTCTTTCGTCTAGGAATTCGTTTTTTGCTTGACAGATGGACAAATGTGGTAACTTCTGATGGAAAATGCTTTGAATAAATATTTTTTCCATTTTGGCAACAAAAAAAATGTTTTTTGTTTTGTTTTTTTTTCTTTACACGAAAAATGTTAAGTTAATATTTATACATGTAAATAAAAATTGAAACCGTTGTAGCCAGTGGTCTCGGTATTGGTACAAGGACATAATAGATTCCAGACCTGATTCCACCAAGGTCAGCCTTGTATGTTGCCTTACCTGTATATCATCCCAATTCTGTAAAGGGAAAATTTGAAAGAGGGGATTTCGGTTCAAGTGCCGTCCTCGTCGTATGTTTACGGTTCAGAACTGTGAAGAATCCATCTCAAAATAACCCTATTGTTGCTTCAAAATAGACTGTTGAATTAACTAAACTGAACTACAATAACATTTTTTTCTATGGCTTTTTTTCATTTAATGATGGTTCTATTTATCAGTAATAAATACTTCAAGTTTAATACTGAACTTCAAGCATTAGATCACAACAAAATTTTTCATATGAAAAAATAGGGTCGTTCAAAATTGTTTCATCCCAAAAACTGATTGCTAGTGAGAAAAATTTAAAATGCCCAATTCTTCTCGGAATATACTAATGAGCTCTAATTATAATTTACACTTCGAAAAGTGCGATACTTTTAAATACGGTGAGAAATTCCCATTTTTAACACAAAAGCTTTCACGAAGATTATGAGAGAAGCGGCAAATATTTATTATCTTACGTCTCCTAACTGACATCTCTGGAGTTTTCCTGGAGCATAGAGCGGTTCCCAGAGGATGTGCAGCAGTTCGCATAAAATAACGAATCCGTTGAAGAATAACCAGATAATAACTCGAGATAGGAGTTGATTATTCTACATTTTGATTTTGGAAGGTTTTTTTCGATTTTAATTTATTGAGGCTAGAGGTGTATCGTTGATGAAAGAATAACTTACGTTGCTCTAGGAATTTTTCGTGTTATTTAATATTGTTGAAAATGAAGTGCAGGTAATAGTAATTTTTGGTCTAAAATGGGATGGAAATAAGTCGTGGCAATGATTATTCTTCAAAGATATTTTGATTTTGGGTATATCTGACATCTTTTCTTATTTGTATTTATATACAAAATGGAATCAATTCATGTTTGCGTGATATAAAGGGTTTTAATAATTAAAGTTCGCCCATTCAAATGGGTCATGAATCCGTCCTATGACTCCAAATGAAACAAAATTTCTCTTGAATTTAGTACGCGCTCTATGATACAAGAGAAAGTAATGTAAAGTGGTGCACTGCACTGTCTTGCATAAAAACGGCATCTGGAACGAAAACGAACTCTAAGTTCAGAATTTTATTTCAGCAGCGTTTTTAGTTTGTTTATATATATATATAATCATTAATCAAATCATGTGTTATATTTTCAATATATACAAATATTAAACTAAGAATTGAAATAAAAACCTATTACCTTATCAATACTGATACAAATGAAAAACAAAAGATAATTTGATTAAATACTATTACACTATGAAAAAGACAACCTAGAATTGGAATTCCAACAATCAAATGCCTAACAGCCTCGGGAACTGATATGTGTCGCATTAAATCTGGATTTTGTGGCGCCAAACCTCTGCGAAATCCAATTGTTGGAAAAACGAAAAAATAGGGGGTTAAATCCCAAAATCTTTCAAGATTAAGAACGACAAATTATATAACTTATAACATACCAAAACAATAGTTATAAATATTGTTAGGACTTGAGCATTATCCTAAAGACAGTGAAGTGAAAATATAATTTCTAAATTAAGCTTTTAATACCATAATAAAACACTATAAAAATATTAACTATAAATTAAATTTAAGCTTTTATAATATATATATATATATATATATATATATATTAGAAATGCACAAAAAAATAAATAAATGAATTTATGATGCAATCTTATTCTTAATCTCGGGGCGCCACCTACCTATGAAGTGATTTACTAAAATCTTTGTTAATTTCTTTATATATGATCACATCAAAAATAAATCTAAAGGACTTTTAATTTAAAGGTGTTAAATATTTCTTATTAACATAAGCATACATAAAATTTATAGGATACACATAGCATTTTCAGTAAATGTATAAATATGAGACTGCTCTTTCAATCTGTCTGTGACTAAAATAGTGCTTCTATGAGTATTATTTAAGACGATATTTCTATAAATTGCAGCAAAGGGAAAAAGAAAAAAGATTAAATGCATAAAAGAGAAAAAAGAAAAAAGATTAAATGCATAAAAGAGAAAAAGAAATATATATATAAATTTAATCTTTTTTCTCTTTTATATTTTTGTAAATATTTCTGTTTCATATGATATTTTAATCTAGGTCTTATGAGTTCGGATTTTATCTTTCGATTTTTTTTTGAAATCGACTTCTTTGTATGTATTTGTATACACAAGAATTTTTCCATTTTCACTGTTGGTTCTTTTTGGTGGGATAGCGACTATTTTTAGTATAACGTTTAGCAGAAAAAGCACCAATTAATATCATAGACGGGCCTCCTCTCTTGATGAGCGGCGAACCATGAAATTTTCAATTTGTCAAGTTTTTTGTTTTCCTTTTGTTTCTTTTATGTATTGATGCATTGATTTTTTATTGACATAGCTTTTGCGCGAATGCGGAAATAGCTTTCTCTATTTAGTATAGTTTAGTATAGTTCTATGTAGTATAGCATTTATGTAATTTTTGAATTTAAAAAAAATAGTTTTTTTGTTGTTTTATATCTTTGTGTATGTGTATATATATATACAAAAAAGTGGAACAAGCATTTATTTCTTTACATAGTACACCTAGACATATACTTCCAATTACTAAGTTTCATCAAAAAAGGTAGGATTTGTGTGAAAAGACTTTGACATCCGTGGAAGTTGAATCTAAAAAGTTAAAAAGATTAAACTTTTATACATTCCCTGTAGAGCAAGTGTCAATGAGTGAAATGTTCTTCTTACACTCATCTTTGTATGAAATAAGTTTCACGATTCGGTCTGATGTTTCTGGAGATGTTTATTGTAGAAATACAAATTTATTCATCTCAGAAAAACGGCGAAATACAAATATTTGTCTAGTAATAACATAATACAATCATCATGGAATTGGAAAAAAATTGTCAATGACGCATACTGTTACTCAATTCCTTTGCAGATAGTTACAATTATCGACTTGATAAAGAATAGAGGGACCACTTGAGAAAATGAAAATTTAAGGTGTAACAGGAAAATAACAAATGTTGACCAGGAAAACTGAATTATTTGCTTTTAACGGTCTGCGTATTGTTAAGATTTACTTAAAAACAGTGGCGACTCGTCCTTCAGATCTGCAGAGTTGCAGAACACTCTAAAATTATTTTTAAATTCGTTTTCTATTCTTATTTGCTTATTTCTTCACCCTGAGAGTTCGATTATGAACGAGAAAAAGATGAAAACGAGAAAAGAATGCAGAAAACGAATGAAAAAGTAAGACAGACACAGGATGGGGCCCATGAGAAGCCATGGGTTTGCCTTCGCGTTCTTGGTTGTTTTTTTTTTTACATTGGCTGATTTTAGGTTTTGGACTCACTTTAATATTACCTCAAGGGGAAATTGGCTGGTTACTAAATATTCAATTTTTGCTGTTAAAAGTCACTCACCGAAAAAAAAAAACGGATTCTAATTTTCCAAAATAAAATTCAGATAATTACAACTACAAGTTCAGACTATTCGAAGGTAAAGCTATTTTTGAAAAATTGTATTTCAGTTGAATTCTAGTAATATTCTTATTGCACTGCTTGTTTCTGGGAAGTTGAGCCTTACTGCTGATATATCACCTTGGATATTTTTTGAAGGTTTAGAAGATGTTTTTGTAAACACTTTAATTAATGTATTATTTGACTATTTTTTAGATTTAACAAGAGTTAACAAATACATTGTTATTTCCCGATTCCGCCCTTTAAATAATTTCTTGAAATATGTATATTATATCGAAAGACTGGATCAAACAGCAGTTGGAGGTATAAAAAAGTGTAATTCCAAGTCAATTAATTTGTCTTCTTATATCTCTGTAATTTTGTCAGATAGAAGCCTGCAACTTTGTATGTGAATAAATGAATGTAAGAACATTTTACTAATTGACATATTTGCTCTACGGGGGCCGTATAAAAATTTAATTTTTGTAACTTTTTATTATCGACACCCCTTGGATATCAGAAAATTTTTATACAAATTCTTATCTTATTTAGATTCGAATTAAATGTCTAGGATTAATATTTAAGGAAAGTGTGTGTGTGACAACATTTCCATTGATGTTGTGTTTATCCAAATTTAAAAAAGATGCAGTCGTTTAAGGCCAAAACTGTGTATTCCAGAAGTAAGGCATAATCAAATTAGTTATAGAGTACTCTATGATTAAGATTTTTAAAAGATTATTGAAATAATAAAGCCCTGGACAGGAGTGAGGAGTTACGCCTGAAACGGCGTGACTTGCTCAGTGCGTTACATGATTACGAAAGAGGAAATTACACAGACGCGGAGAGTTTTTATAATACCAAAAAGGGAAAAGTACCGAAGTTGAGGCTCTAGAAATATTGCGACTCTTGCGAGTGTAGTTAGAGTAGAAGTGTTTTTTATCATAGGATTGAAGTAGAAATAATTCGTTAGTAATTAAAAATAACTGTCGTTTAAAAAGATTTATTTTAAAGATATATATATATATATAAATATATGGGTTCTTTAGAGCTCATCACTTGTACACACTAGTATTTTTTTTTTTTTTTTGGAACCCTAGAACTTGCTCTTGGGTCTTTACAATTAGCAACCCTGCATTTATGTGAAATATGTGAAGTGGAATCTATTCATGTTTACTTTCCATGAGTCTGAAGCACTGTGCCAATTAAATTTTGAAATCCATGAAACAACTTGTTGGAGGAAAAGGTTGCAAAGTCGTTTTACAGAGTATAGCAGCAACTTGTAGATTTGTAGATAAATGTCAGAGGCCATATGTTCATTTGACTGTGATACCGCATGAAATGGCTACAATATACTATTTTAATTGCATAACATAAAACTTTAGATATTTATGTTAACAACATGGGACTGAAAATTATGGACAAATAGGTCTCATATCCCAACATAAATTGCTGCCAATGCATCAATATTCATTTAATGAAATATGTATATTGCTTACTCTCGAACTGTAGATAGGAAACAGCGTTGAGAAAATGGAGACAATAAAATCATATTTCATTGAATTTTCAGTACAGAGTTATCAAAATGAAGCTCATATTTCATTTTTATGGTGCCATTAAAGTACAATCGCATTCCAGCAAATTTAAATGAACAATGCATAGTAAATTTAAGAACTAATTTTGAATATTAAAGTTTCCTGATATAATTGAAATCCCTTTTTAAGATTATTTTCGCTTTCTGTCCTGCTTGTCTGAAATATTGTTGTGAAAATATTATTGAATCCTACTTTTCAGCGATAATTCATAATTTTTCAAAAATGACTCTTTCGAACAATCACATTTATATATTTAAAGGAATTATCGCAAAACCAAAGAATGAGTCATCCATTGGACGAATTTCACCAATTGTTATTTCACCTGAAAGCTCATGACCTCTTTGTACGTCATCAATGGCCATCTGTCCACCACCGCCTTTCAGTTTTTAGAGAAATCTCAAACACTATAGGAAAAAACCTTGACAGAGTCTCCCAACTTCAACAAATGGACTGATTTAGCCATTTCCTTCCGCAACTTTGCAAATATAGCTACGGGCTATCAATAGTAAGGGCGAACAGCTGGTCTCTGAAGGCAGCTTGTAGTGATATAATTATAATTTAATGAATATTAAAGCGAACAATTATGCAGTACAACACTTCTTTGCATATTTCATTCAATCTGTGAAAATTTTAAAAAAACTTTCAATGGATTCTTAAAACATATTTTGAATGTTAAAATATTGAATGTTTGCAAGGAATTAAATTCGTTCCACAAAATTCGTAATTTCCTGAATATATCTAAGCAGAAGAGTTTGCTGATATTTCTAATTAAATTTGAAAATATCCCGAAAATTCTAAAGAATATTTATGTTATTCTCTTGCTTAAAAATAATTAATGTATTCTCAGCTCTTAGCACGCATTCATTCATTCCTAGCGCATATAATATAAGGCATGCACGGCCTTACGACTAGGACAGATAAAAGCTCTTCTTCCTAACGCATATGTTTGATTCTACTAAGATTTCGGTACTTTTCCGTTAGCCGGGCGCAAATGTCGCCAATTGTGAACCAAACGTGAGACAAGTCGCCAAGCGAAGCGATTTTTCGTCAGCCGCGCGCAAATGTCGCCAATTGTGAACAGCCAAGAACGCGATTTTCCGTTAGCCGGGAGCAAATGTCGCCTGAACCAAACACGAGCCAAGTCGCCAAGCGAAGCGATTCTACATTATTTGGCGATTTTTAGCTTGCGCCCGGCTAACGGAAAAGTACCAAGATTTCGTACACAGCTGTTGATAAATTCGAAATCTTACGTATAAATTCCTTTCTAACAATATAAAACTACGTTTTAAAGTCAAGATTTTATAGAACAAACTATTAGCATCACAAATTTGATGGCTTTGTTATACTAATAGTTATATATTTTCTTAATTTATTATATTACCCGTAATTTCACATGAAAATAATTTAGATTAAAATATAAAATTTTATTTGGAATAATAAAATTTTAATCTTTTACTACTTTATAATGCACTTCTCAGTTATATATGAAGCACCTCTATTTTCGGTTTTTGCTTACATATAGAAAGAATTCTTAAAATAGTTTCTAATAAATCTGTTGATGGTTTTAAAACTATTTAAGATCAACTGCTTCGAAATTATGTTTTCCAAACAGTTTATCTCAAATACTCTTTTTAATTCCAACATGCTTTCATTTTCTACAATATGTTTGACTCAGCGTTACTAAATCTTCTTCTGGCAGCATTTATTCCTATCAGCTAACCAACCACCTCAATACTAGTCATGTTTTCCATATTTAGTTCTTGATAAATGTAAAAACGCGGGATTTTTCATTTAAAATGTTGAAAATCACAATATTTTTTTTTAAATACAAGTATTTTAATCTGACGCAACCTCCCTGAGATTTCTTCTGAAAAGAAGGATTGCTCATGTTTTACAACAGTAAATTATGATTTTCTAATCATCAATATCAACACCGTTTACTTTATACATAAACAACAAAAATAAATACATTTTCATAAATGAAATATTTTATCTCATTTTCTTTATGTTTATTCATAATCAACTTAATGCTGTGATGCAAACTCTCAACTGCGCTCCTATTTACGGCTCAAAAATAAAATTTTTACGAACTTCCCTTCGATATTTTTATTTGGAAGGATTCCAGTTCCGTGAACAACAAACTACAGGCTCCTTTCTTAATTAAATCAAAAATGGTATGAGTTTATACCCTACATCTTTGATGTGATGTGATTCATTTTTAAGAAAAACTATCATCTTCGAAACATGCATTGCCCTAATTAGGCTAAAGACAAGTACAACAACAGCAGTAGGGCAGTAAAAAAATTAATCTTTCAAATAAAAGAAGAAGTCTGACAAGTCCGTCTTTTGTAAATAGCGGTCTTTTAACGACGCAGCGACAAAAGTCTGAATGCAAAATGGCACGCAGCCTAATCTAGTAGCAGAGGCTCTTCTTTTAGCAAATGTCTTTTGGTGCAACGTCACGATGACGTAGTTCTTGGTCTTTTTAGGTCACGCAGACTAAAACTCTCTTAAAGCCCAACTCTTAATTCACTTAGAAAAGTCCAAAATGCTCTCCCACTCTATCTCCAAGTTTTGGCACGAAAGCCGAAAGGGAGAGTACACGGGTGAATGTCAAATTCACAGCTGCACAGTAACCCACATGTTTATGATACATCCAAGACGAGATTTATGTTAGAAGCTTCAAAACAAAGACATTCTATTTCACTCCATGTTGCTTTTCGGGCATTTTGATAGATTGAGCCAGGGAAAAATGGACGCGGCCTCGGCTGCATTGATTCAATTTTTCTAAATAAAGTTTTCTGTTCTAAAAGATGAAATATGAAAGCCTTGCCATTTTTTTCTGGGAAGGTTAGGGGGATATCATTTATAATGTACTTACTTTTGTCTAACAAAATCGGCTGCTATTTCATTCCAATGTATTAAAATTTATTCAAGATGTGTAATATCTCCCTCGCTTGTTGTAGAAAATAAGTATGTTTCGGGTTTGAAGTGCTTGTCAAAATGTGATTAATGGTGAGGTTTTCTTTTAGAGGAATCGATGCAAAAAATTCACAACATTTTTCAAATTTTTCTGTTCCGGAGACAAGAAATTGTGAAACGTGTTCTGGATTCATTTGAGAAATGGAGTTTCTTTATTGGATTTGTATTCCTATTTGTTTGAACAGAGCAGAGTGATGTGGAATTTTAATGCAACCAACTGCGTTTGTCAAACTTCATTAATTTAACCTTAGTGACAGAAAATCGATTCGGATAAAAGCTCCATTTTTTTTCATAAAAATACTCCATTCCTTGATTACTTGCAACATTCTGAGGTCATTTCATAAATTAATCATAGCATTGCTACTTACCTTTTTGTCATTGCATCTGAAGTCTTTTCACAAATAGTTTATTATATTTTCAACATTGTTCTTATCTGTATAAACTTTAAAATACGTAATTTTTGTTTCTATTGCAGTTCTTCATGAAACAACTCTATATGTAAAGATTTTAGTGAGTCTTTATTCAGTTTTCCTAAAGGAAGAAGTTTCAATGACTTCACAAGCGTCATATCTGGTCAATATAGTGTCCACATATGACGATCCATATAGAACGGTTTGTCTCAGTGGACAGTTCTATAACTCACATAGTTCAACAGCGTTTAGTTTGGTGTTCCTAATGTAAAACGTAGTTTTTTTTCGGCATTATTTTTTTCGAAAATAATACCATATAAAAGTACCTCTCTGTGCGTTATGGGGGGGGGGTAAGGTATAATTATATACAGATGTTCCGCGAATGCCGCATAAACTTTACAGAGCAACCATTCTGACTCGGAATATATAAAAAAATTACCTAAGAACAATATTTCTACAACGCATTCAAATTGATTGGAATTTTATTCGCAAAAGCCAGGTCTGACCATTCTGCGCCATTAAAATTCAAATTCAGGAATAAAAGCTTATTTTCGTTTAGAGAACTTGACGTCACACACGTAACGTTCTGTAAACAAAAAATAAGCTCTAAAAGAAATAAGAGCAGTGGGGACACAGAGTTGCATAGGAAAGGGCTTAAAATCATCATCTCTCGTAGCAAACATGCATGTTTGTGCTGTACAGTGGACAACAAATTAACTAACAAAAAAGTCTGAAACACTGCAAAACTAAGTAAATATACAGCATGTGGATAGATGTAGAACTGCAGAAATTGGGGCTCACTACACCATTTCCTTGAGATGTTGCCCAAAAAAGGTATCTACAAAAGTCATATCTGGCGATCGTGGTTGCCATACAAGCGAACAGTTCCGCAGTTTTACATGATTCTAATAACGTCTATTATTGGCCAAAAATGTGACGTCACGATTTCCCCTTCGCACTTTTCTCGAAAACTATGAGTTGTAGAGGTACAGTATAAATATATATATATATATATATATATATATATATATATATATATATATACAGTAGGGTGGATCGAAAATCCAAAGTGTGGATAAAATAATCGGCATAGGGTGCAAAAGTTGTCTTTTAAGTGTTCTAGCATACATGCAAAAATTTTTTAACTTCGTTTAATATCTTCCGGTGCCCCAAGACGCTTCAATATTTGCAAAAAAAACGATTTTTATACAAATTTCGAATTAAAAATTAAAAATAAAAAAATGTGTTAAAGAAACGATTTTACAGGCAGAAACTTAGAGGATAGGGCGAAGGAATGATAAAAATACCAACAAAAATTGGAAAATTATCGTGATGAAAAAATATCGTGTCTGTTCGATATGGCATTTTGTAAGTGTACAAATTTCGATATATGTGAATGCCAAAAAGACATGAAAATTCTACTTGCTGAGCGATTGTTTATAAAAGATCAAAGATTAGAAAGGAAAATGTTTATTGGAGAAGTGGACGTAATTGCGACCAAAAAAAAAGAGAAAAGGAAAAAAGAAAACAGATGGAAGACAAAAGAATAAAACGTAAAATGGTTAAAACTGATGCTGATGCTGCTCATATTTAATCACTGGAGCTACTTGAGCTCAACACTATGTTTTCGTCCTTGTATACAGATACGGATGTAATTACCTTGGAATATCAATCGTAAAATCGTTTAGATTTCCCTACCTTAGCAAGACAATGTGATCGATACGCAATTTCAGATAGAGCAGCTGCTTCATTTGCCAGTGCTGTCTTACAAGACATTTGAATTGTACACAAAGGAGAAACTTCGCATGTGGTAGATCGCAACAAAAATCGTAGACAGCGTAAAAAGCTTTAAAATGTAGTTGCAGAATCTACTAAATTAACAGTGTCTTGATCTCTTTTAACCGGATTGTGTTTCGATGGGAGAAAAGACAACACAAAAGTACTAATTAAGAAGGACACAAAGTACTACCCAAAGACCACGAAGGAGGAGCATTATCTCTTGTAAAAGAACTTAACTCTGTGTATATCGGACATGTTACTGCTGCAACAGGAGGAGCTAAAGCCATAAAAGAAGCAATACTCAATTTTTTTTAATCAAATTATATGCATTAAATGGACTAACAATAATTGGATGCGATGGAACAAATATTAATACTGGGCACAAGGGAGGTATTATTCGCTTTATGGAACTGGCCTCAATAGACCATTACAATGGTGAATTTGTTTGCTTCAAACGAATGAGTTACCTCTCCGTCACCTACTAAATTCTCTGGATGATGCAACAACTGGTCCTAAAGAATTTTGTCGACCAATTGGTAAAGCAATCGAAACCTGCGAGGAGCTACCTGTAGCTCCTTTTTCTCCAATAAGTGTGGAGAATATGCCACATAATATAGATAGAATGGTTCTCAGCAATGATCAGCAATATCTATATGATATTTGCCTAGCGATATCACATGTTGAATGTTATTCTGACCTGGCACTAAGAAAGCCTGGTGCAGTTACTCACTCAAGGTGGCTAACAATTGCAAGTAGAATTTTAAGGTTGTATGTAGTCACAGAAAAGCCATCTGACAAACTTATTACTCTTGCAACATATATTATGGAGGTATATGCAACCTGTATGGTTCCATGTCAAAACAAAGCCCTCCATAACAGAAGGAGTGCTGTATATTTCGAGACTTATCTTATTTTCTAAATATTTGGAACCCAATTCAAGAAATATAGTACATACTGTTATTCAAAGAAATAGCTTCTTTTGTCATACTGAAAATTTGCTATTGTCAATGCTCACAGATAACAGAGAGAATATAAAGTCTTCAGCACTACGAAAACTAATTTGTGCTAGAAATGAAAACAGAGGATCATCAGAATAAGAATTTTTCAAGTACCAAAAATAGACTTTAAAGCAAAGTTTTTTTTGCACTTATTAACTGGCAACGAGTTGGACATTTGAACCACCTCTTTTGATGAACGCGCCATTTAAAGAGATAAAGGACATGGTAAAAGTTAGACGGAGGAACGTTCAAAATATCCATGCCATACCCAAGCTGTAGAAAGATGTTTTCGTATAGTGTCTGAAGCGTCCGAAAGTGTATATGGAGAAGAGAAGGGACACGGCTTCATATTGAATAGGATGCAATCAAAAAGTCTTATCAAGCATTATAATACCTAGAAGGATTACATCCTTTAGAAATATGTAAATCTTCAAACTAATAGAATTAAAAAATCTATAATATAAGTTCAGTTTTTATAAGTTTTGTGATTTATTGCTTTGACTATTAAATTTATACTTCATGTATTAATATTAAAATTATAATTATTTATAAGTTTATACTTTAATATTTGAATAATCTGCAAATTTTTCAAATATTTTTCATTAATTCACAATTTTTAATAGATATTTGTAAAAATGTGAATTTTTAACTTTTGGGGGCTTTTGGTCCACCAGAAGATATGAATGAATGTTAATAATAATAAAAAAATGTAAACTAATATACCCAAAACAAAATTTTCTTACTCGGTGCTAAAGGAAATTTTGAAAATATTTTTTTATAAATTCCAAAAAAAATGACATTTTTAACTATTTTTAGGTCACTTGGGGCACTGGAAGATATGAATGGATTTCAATAAAAAAATATATGTAAACTAATATACCTGAGACACAACTTTCCCACCCCATGCCAAAAATAATGTCAAAGCAAAACAAAAAAAATTGTAAATTTTCATAAAAAAAAATCAATTTCTAACTATTTTTGAGGTGCTTGGGGCACCGGAAGATATAAATGAATTTCCATAAAAAAAATTATATAAACTAATATACTTAAGACGCAACTTCCCCGCCCCCTGCCAAAAATAATTTCGAAAAAAATTTTTTTTTCCTATACTTTTCGATCCACCCTAATATACAGGCTGTTCCATTCAGACTATTAAAAGTGAGAATTCTGGCTCGCAGTACACAATTTTGTACCGAAGTATTGTACCTCTACAACGCATAATTTTCTAGAAAAATGTCTAGTGGCAAGTTTTATGGTCAACATTGAACTCGGTACATAAATTTTGGCTCTGATCATGCTGTATTGGCAGAACATCCATTTTATATTTATAAGCAATGTTAAAAAGGAAACATTCTGAAAAAGAAGGGAGATGGGTAAGAAGTGAAAATAAAGAAGAATGTGTAAATTCTACTTAATTTCACATGTTTTGTATTTGTTTCAAGCTATCGAAAAAAATCTATAAATAAATAAATAACAGGCGAAAATTATGTTTCATAAAAATATATTTACACAGAAATACCAAATTATTTTCTGAATAGATTATACTTTCTGCTTTAGAATAAAAAATCATTCATATTATATGTCATTGTATAAATAAAGGTAAATTATATCGTGGTTTACTAAGTTAATATGATAATTACAAAGTTGTTATTTTCTGTTATTAGCTCCTTATAAAAACAGTTGAAGTGCAGTTTAAAAATTACATAAATCTTTCCAATTTTATACTAAATAATCAAAATACATATTTAAAAAGTTGTAGCGTTATTCTAATCATTATTAAATAAGTCACAAAATACGAAAATGTATACATACGAAAACATAATGTTTTATTCAAAATATTAAAATTATTAAAGTATTTGCAATTGCATTGCAGGCTCAAGATGATAAATCCCATGATAATTCTCTGCAGGTGGAAAAAATTCTACATTTTTTTAAAACTATTTTGGATTTAGCACTCGATCTGAGGTTGTTAGTTCTTGCTTTTCTAATTATTTCTGCTTGAATCTGAAAAATTATAATTGAACTCGAAAAGATTTCTTTTTTAAGTTTAGAAACGAAAAAAAGTTATATAATGAGAGTTTGATGAAAATCTAAGTTCTTAGATTTCTAATTATTTCCGCTAGTAGAAAAAGTAAATTTAGTCGAAGAAACATTTTGTTTGTTTTGTGGATTCATTTCAGCTGCAGCTCTGTGATCGTTGATATTTACAATGCCAAAGAATCTCTTTTTGTATCTCCTGGACTGAAGGAAATCTTTAGTTTCAATTCCACTGAGACTACTAACACAAAAGGAAGAAAATTCCATGGTTATGAAAATAATGGTTGATTTTCCCCCAAAACTATTCTCTCTCTCTCTCTCTCTCTTTCATTTATTTTTGTTATTATGGTATTGTGCGCTTTCGTATTAAGGTTTTTAATCTTGCATTTTTTTATTAAATGTTGCGTAGAGTAGGAAAGATATAATTACTCAACATTCGCAAATTATCTGCTGCTTTTTTTCTAATCATTGAATGGCCATTGATTAGAATGGTCTTTACTTACAGGGTGATTCTAAACTCATGGTACAAACTTTAAGTGTTTGTCAGTCATACGGAAACAAGTCATTTTTGCAAGAGAACATGGAGTCGTAAACGCAAAGGGCCATCGCTACAGAGGGGTACTTGCCAAAGAATTAACTACAAGAAATGGATTCACCCGATAATGTGTGCACCACAGGTTTGATAGAATCAAACTTTTCAATAGCACAACAACACAGTTGCATGAATAAAAAAAAAGCGAATCGTGTATGTGGTTCTTTAGTGTACGATCCGAATCCATGCAATTAGAGGAGGCTGCTGTATGACTAAAAGGTTCATTTTACAAACAGAAACAACTATCTTAAATTAAAATAACAATAAAATCCAATCAAGATTAGCCTCTCGACATGAAGGTCGCATAGACTCTAGGATATCAAACTGAACATCAGTCGCCGAAGACAATGAAGTTAACCTTCAGTAACAGGAAGGAGGCAACCTGAAAAGGAACCAAAATCAAGAGAGAGAGAGATCTTGTCCAAGCTTCTCCATATATCCCCATTGGCAGTATCTCCGGAGCCTGACGGAGTTGCCATAAGATAATTCCAAATCTAGCACAACTGGCATAACGTAGACAGTCAGAATGGTTAACATAGAGGTTCGAATCTCCTAATCTGGAACCACTACATGTATACCTTCAAAACAAAAGTCCTTCTGCACAAACACCTACTTTTTGTACTACGAAGCTTTGTTGTTGATAATGCTTCCTACTAAACACTGACTCTGTCAAGCTACGTATGGCTTGTAATGGTCTTATTTATACAACAAAGTTGTTGTGATATTGTGAATTTGTTTCATTAAATCTGTGTTGCCCATTTTATCTGGCGTATCCTTTCTTTTCCTTAATTCACTGGCAAAGAACCCTCTGCGTTTGTAACCCCAAGTTCTTTTGCAAAAATGCCTTGGTTCTGCATTAATGACGTATCTTTAAAGTTTGTACCATGCTTTTAGAATCATCTTCTATATGATACCGTTAAAGTGAGAAAATAAGATAATTGACAGATTTTCTCTAACGTCTGAACATATAAAAATTAAGGGAGGTAATCTGCACTGTTTTCATAATGCTTAGATCTTCGAAAACAAGTACATTTAATAATGTTGATTTAATTTCATTTTAATTATTTATCGATTTTCTTATTATTTTCAACTTTTGCTTATTATATAGTGATACATTCCCCAGCTTCTTTAATATAAAACAATCAATCATTACAACAACCATCTCTGAAGAACTTCCAATTCTGTTCCTTTCTAAGAACGTTCACTTGTTTCAGTTATAGGATGTGATCATTTTCTGTATTGCAATGTATTAAAACTGTGTTTCATGTAATATGTGACATAAGAAAAGAAGATATATTCTTTTTTATTATGTGTTATAGTGATTATAAATATTACCATGAATGATTATCAATACTCAATCACGCAATGCTTTTTCAAGTAACATTCTGTAAGAATGATGTGCTTTCCTACTAATCACTTCCAAACAATTTACCATGAGTTGCATAAAACTCTACATGGTGAACTCTTTTTCACTCAATTAACTATAGAAATTATGTAAAAGATGTTTATTTTTCGTTTTCGCTTATAGTAAAGAAGTAAACAACAACCCCCACTACAATTGTTTACTGAAAGATTCCTTCAAACTCTTTGACGCAGTGCAGTTAAAAATTATTTTTCCGTCAATAAACAAAAATAAATTTAATGAAAAGACAAAAACACGCTATTATTAGTGCAGTAAAGCGTAGAATTCTTATATTTTAATGATTTTCAGCTTTTTAGTGTTATATTCATAATTCATTGTTATCAATATTATGGAATCTTGAGATAAATTCCTTTTCAAATTCACTAACAGGTGAGTCAGTCGCATGACATCTAAATTTTACAAAATTAATTTGTTAACGGGAAATTAAGTTGCGAAAACATTAAAATAGTGTATTGACATAAAAACACACAAGTATACAAGATCTTAAAATTCTAAATATGAGAATGTGATTGAAAATTTGATTACAAAATTCCATTTCACAAATATGAAAGAAATAAAGCTAGATAAAATGGCGTGAAAACACCAGCCAGCCTTTACATTCTCGATCAAAAGTATCGCATATGCGCAGACTTTACAAGGCATGAGGAAATACGCGTAGAGTGGTTATTTGAGAGTAACATTTTACTGTGTATTTATTCCATCCATGAGAGCTATCAGGGAAGAAAATGAATTACTTATATGTCGTGCTTTAGCAAAAATAAAGATACACTGAAGAGCCAGAAAAACTGGTACACCTGCCTAATATTGTGTAGGGCCCCCACGCACACACAGAAGTGCCGCAACACGATGTGGCATGGACTCGACTAATGTCTGAAGATATCTTGGAGGCAATTCACACCATTCATCCTTCAGGACAGTCCATAAATTCATAGGAGTGCGAGGTGGTGGAGATGTATCCTCAACAGCATGTAGCAAGGCATCCCGGATATCTTTGATAATGTTCATCTCTGGGGATTTAGGTGGCCAATGGAAGTGTCTAAAGTCAGAACAGTGTTCCTGAAGCCACTTGGTAGCAATTCTCGACGCGTGGGGTGTCGCATTGTCCTGCTGGAATTGTCCCAATCCGTCGGAATGCACAATAGACATGAATGAGTGTAGGTGATCGGGTAGGATGCTTAAGTACCTGTCACCTGTCAGAGTCGTCTCTAGACGTATCAGGGGTCCCATATCAAGCCAACTGCACACGTGCATACCATCACAGAGGCTCCACCAGATTGAGCAGTCCCCTGTTGACAAACAGGGTCTATGGATTAATGATTTTGTCTCCATACTCGTACGCGTGCATCTGTCCGATACAATCGGAAACGAGACTCGTCAGACCAGGTAACGTGTTTCCAGTCGTCAACAGTCGAATGGTAGTGTTGTCGGGCCCAGGAGAGGAAAAAGTTTTGTGCCGTGCAATCAGCAACGGTACACGAGTGGGCCTTCGGCTCTGAGAGCCCATATTAATGACGGTCCGTTGAACAGTTCGCAAGCTGACACTTGTAGATGCGCCATCATTGAAATCCGCGGCAATATGAGGAAGTGTTGCACGTCTATCTCGTTTAAGGATTCGCTTCTGACGTCAATGGTCCATTTCTTTCAAGGTCTTTTTCCGGCCGAACCGATGGCGGAAATTTGATGTTTTACCGGATACCCGATATTCACGGTACACTCGTGAAATGGTCGCACGCGAAAATCCAAATTCATCGCTACTTCGGAGAAGCTATGTCCCATCTCTCGTGCGCCGATTATAACGCCACGTTCAAAGTCACTTAAATCTTGATAACCTTCCATTGCAGCAGCAGGAACCGATCTAATACATTTGTCAGACATCTGTTGTCTTATATAGGCGTTCCCGACCGCATGGGGTTACGATGATTGGTTGCATACCCCCGTCATTTGCAAACGCACGCTTGTACCAGTTTTTCTGACTCTTCAGTGTATTAGTTCTGCATTTCATAAAGATATTTTTAAAAGAATTTTGTTAGTTATTTAGTTTAGTTGGTTTGTTGCAATTAACAACAACGAAACTTTTGAACGAAACGGATACCTTATTCTTTATTGAAGAATGAGATATCTGTATTCCTTTATGCCATATGAGAAATGTGCATTTAAACAACTGAATTCACCAATCATTTTTTTCTTCTAAAAATTGAGCCTTACAAGTAATCCTTTGCTGCGTTGCGTTCTCTTTCCCGCATTTGATTATATCATTTTTAACTATAATGAAGTAATATAATATCTTTATTAAATTCTCTTCGAGTCGTTCACAAAACCATTAAACAGTTTACATACATACTTAGACAGAAAATCAATTTTTTCCCACACCCAGTATATCTTGGTGGTATAAGCCTATCTAAAAATATCTGAAGGGCCTTTATGGCTCTGTTTAAAGTTCTTTCTTATCAAAATCTCTAAGGAATCGTTCTTTTTCTTTCAGATCCTCAAGGCACCCAGCCACCGAGGTTGTCCGATACGAGAAGTTCCATTAATGTCCGTCAGGGGACGTCGGCTGAATTGACGTGTGTTGCCCAAGCGTATCCCTTGCCCAACTACAAGTAAGTCGAACAAAACTTTTAATTGAAAAATGTCATGCATCGTTGCCACAAACGGTCTGATTGATGACGATATTTTTTCCCAAACGTTGATTATGGTTTCAGCTTAAAAGTTGGCAATGTAAAAAAGAAAATGCGTCGCTTTTTATTTTTTTCTTATGGATGTTGAATATTAACGGTTGTCCTTGAAAGGATGCTACAGTTTGGCCCTTATAATCAAAGAAAATTGATGATTTGAAAATATTTTTAAATATCCAGCAAATGCTTCTAGAAATTATTTTAATTTCTATTTTAATAGTCATTATACATTATTTTTCTGAAATAAAAAAAAATGTTGTATTGTTATGCAACATGTTTTGAATACTTAAGCGCTGTAAAAGATACACTACGAGAATTTAAAAAAAACCAAGCAAAGATAAAAACAGCATTAGCAATCAGTCCTTTCATGCGACTTTAATTCTTTAATACCGATGCGACTTTTTTCTTCTAGCTCCCTTAAAATCGGGACTTTTGGGACTGAAGTGACATGAATTGGACTCTTCCAACCTGGGTGGTCATTTCCCCCACCACTCCACCCCTGCTATAACGTTCCCTTAAGGAGCAAGGGAATGGGTTGTGGTTGGCAATGATAATGTGACCCTCTACCGCGCTTATCTACTAAGTGATCTCAGAACCTCACCTCACTTCAAAAGAAGCCAACCGCCTCAAACCGGCTTCGTCGCTGTTAAGGTAAATTTTTAGACCGCCCGGGACCGTCTCTCTCGGTATGAGAGGGTAACGACGAATATTTATAGTTTGAATTATAACAGAGTAAAATAAAACAAGTCATGGGAACAAAATAAAAAGGTTAAATGTTTGTTTTATGATTTATATTTTGAGCAGAAAATTCTTTGCAACGATTTTAAAAGTTTTTTTAAAATTTTAACAGTATTAAATGCAAACAACAGATTATGTTTGAAATTTTAAAGCTGATTATTGAATCCTATAAATTTGTAGCAATTAAAGAAATGTTTTTCTCATTGGTAAATAAAGATTCAGTGTTATATAGAAAAAAACATTTTGCGTTTTCAAGTTATAACTGATTCTGTTTTCGTGCTGAAATGCACCATTTACGGCAAAATATAAAATATATTAAACGCCTTACATTGTTTTCCATGCCTTTCAATTTATTGCACAAGTAAACAATTTGAACTGGTTTCATTGATATGAATTAACTTTTTTATATGTTTTCACTTGTGAAGTTATTTTGCAAATAATTTGTCATAAAAAATAATGCACTGTAAGATAAAAACTTTGAATCCTTAATTACTTTAAATGTTCTATTTTCAAAATTCAAAATTCAGACTTTAGGTTTAGATGTAATTTCTTATTGAAATTTGTAATTAGTGGAAATGTTTTTTTAAATTGTAAATTTTCCTAATTTGTACACATAATTCGAAATTATTTGAAAAAATTAGCATTTTTTTTAATTAAATACATATTTAGATAATATTTTGATAAATAATATTGCAGAAGTACGAATTGTGCTTTATTAATAGCTAATATTGCTTCAAAGGCAGAAGTAACATATCTGGAATTTATCCAAAAATCTATCAAGTTTTCCTGGTTACAAATGAATTTTATATACATATAGCAGGATGTATAGGGATCTGTGGGGAGCAACACAAACAGGGTCATACAGAAGATTCATTTGGACGTCAAAACTTTCAGATTCTTCAATATATGTAAGTCATAATTAATAAAACCTAAAGTAAGTCATAATAAATAAAAATGACGTAATGCATTTCCCTAAATTTAAATAAATAACTTATTTAAATTTTATTTAATTTATCATTAAAAAATGTTTCATTTGTAGGCATTTTTCAATTTTGGAGTCACAATCAGATTTAGTAAATAAATTGTGGTCGCAAAAACGTTTCTTTAGCGAGAAGGAATCACGAGTCACGCTTTCATATGTAGTTTTTTTAAACATTTAGTATAAACTCAGATTTAAATATTGTTTGCAGAGTTTCAGCTATCAGCATACCTTAAAACATCCAATAAGATGCCCAAACCTAATAACCGGCAAGTTTTACAAAGTTTCCTGCAAATTTAGACCTCCAATTAATACCGCTCAATGTTTATATCAACGAAACACTAAAGAACTTTGTTTTCATAGCATTCTCGCCAGATGAAGCTATGTAAGAGATTGCCATCCTCAAAGCCGTAGCGAAGCATATCTTTGTACTGAGGCATGTTCATTACTAAATAAACCCTTAAGAATTACTTTAAAACGACGCAATAATGCCCTTTTACATTAAGGGAAGTGTGTGTTTATTCTGAAGAATGTAGGAATATAGCAGGGAAGTAACGAGCGGTCTTCGCATTGGGGCTTAAGAATATATCCACTCCCTTTATACATACGGTGGGGATTCTTTTGAAAACATGTAAAGCTCGGTTTCTCTCGAAGTTAATAAGTTCCAAGCAGTTTTCCCACGTCTATGGAGGGAACGTGGTTTAGCCGTTGCGGTAATAGGGAAATATGTCTTGCTTCATGAATACATAATATGATACTAGCTTTTACGTTGAATTTTGGGGTTTAATAGCGGATGACTCGAATTCTGCCGCGACTTTCTGCTGCGAGGAATTCGTTAGGATGTTAAAAGCGTAGATTGTGTAACCTGAAATCTTTCATCTTGTGTTAGGAATAAAAAGATTGTATTTAGTTAGATGTGATAATGCAATCATTTGTTGAATAGGTTGCAAAAAGATTGTGAAGATTTTTATGATCACTGGTTGTCTTATTTCGTAAAATTAAAAAAATGAGATAATCTTTGATGAAAGTGTTTGGAACAGCTTGAATACCTAAATGCGTTTTTTTTTTTCATTACGAAATCTTCAAAAGACTTTGAAATCGATAGACTTGTCTAATGTTGTTGATGAAAAATGAGATCATTTTTGATGAAAGTGTTTCGAACAGCTTCAATAACTAAATGTCTTTTCTCATTATGAATTCTTCAAAAGACTTTGAAACGCATAAAGCGTTTTTTCATTATGAATTTTTCAAAAGACGCTGAAACTCCTAACTCCGTTTTTCATATGAATTCATCAAAAGAGTGTGGAACTCTCCCTTTACTCTCTTTGAAATCTATACTTCCATTTCAACCGAACAAGATCACAGAAAATTATACTTTCACATAAGAGAACCCATATGAAAAAACAAGTTTCATTTTCGAATAAACAAATCTTGCCTATCTAAAAATCGTCTAATTCTAAAAAGGTTCTAAAGAAGAACTTATATTTCAATTTAAGACGTTAATGAACTATTTTAAAAGTAACTATTCAGTCAACTTTTACCGTTAAATTCCCAGAACTGGCTCTTAACTTTAATTATTTCATAAATACAATTCGAGGAATTCATTTAAATATAGAAAAAAATTTGGAACCAAAATAGTTCTAATAATGGAATTGCTACGAGTATTTCATTGAAAATTTTATCAAAAAGATTTAATCATCAAACTATGAAAGTAAAAAAAATCTGGATTATTCTTTAAAATATATGAATTATACGTAGAAGTTATTAGAAATATAACATTTTTATGCCATAATTGATGTATCATTTATACATTTTCTATATTTTATAAAATAACTGAAGTCGAACTAGCTAATTAGTAGCAAACTACTTAATTCGTTTCTTCAGAGAATTTTTTATTTCTTTAAAGAAATGTAATCAGTAGAAATGAATAATAAGGCATCAGGAATAATAAGCATCAAGGAATATTAAAAACAAATCAAAAAGGAAAGTTCCAAATTTTCTAAAAAGAATAAATCTATTTTACTTTAATAAATGAGAAATTGGAAAAAATGGGTTTAAACAAGCATAATCTCTAATGTACCTTTCATACATTAGACGTTACTCTTTGAAGTTATTTTTTTTAAATAAAAATGTATCTTCAATACAAAAATAACTCAAATAACTATCAGACTTGAGAGAGTCAGAATCTGAAGTTAATTGCATAAATAAATAGCAAAAATATTTGCAAACTTTCATAAATATTTCAATTTTATCAAATTCTAAAACTTATGACTAATTATATTAAATAAAAATTTTCAAAATAATTTATTTTAGAAGAGGGAAAATCTGACTTGATGAATAGCCTCGGCATATTTCTACATAGCTGAATTCTTTTTAATTCCTTGCCTAATAAATTTAATTATTTATTTATTTTTAGAAGATATATTAAACTATAGCTATAATTTGCCATCTGCAATTATTCTTAGCCAAAAGGAATTACATAGCATGCAACTCAAATTCTTTTAGCTTTCATTACCATAATGTTATTTTTTCTTTGAAACTGTTGATATATTTAATAATTTATACACATAAACAATTTTCAGAAAATTGAACACGAAAATAGTTTTTTTGCTCGAAGAAAACCTGCTGACTTGGTCAAAGTCTGCAGCTAATTTTCGTAATCTTTAATGTATTGGGATAATATTGCAAAGAAATTCATTCCTGGCAGGAGTACCCGATGATAAAAACTAATTCCAACGAAAAAGAAAAGTAATTGACGGAAAAAGAAACGTATTTAACACCCCCTAATCAACTCAAAAAAGGCAGCGGGGGCCCAGTGGTAAGGTCTCGACTTCGAGATCTGTGGATCCCAGGTTCGAAACCAGATTCCACTGAAGATCGGCCATCTATGTGCGCCTTTTGGACGTTAAATCATGTGTTGTGGGTCACACGTTCTCCCGCTGGTGTGATGCGGAATTTTGGAGAGGGGTTGCCAGCTCTGGTAACGTCCTAGTCATCTGGCTGCGGTTCATAATGACGATGCCCGTCGCAAATTAGCCTTCGTGTTGTTTCAAAATGGGACGTTAATATAACTACATGAAACCTAATCAACTCTGTAATATACTTACTTAGTTTTGATAAGGGCTTTGAAAACGTTTATTGTAGACTTTCCGGTATCTTTCTATCTACTTTTACAGCTAACTAGTTAAATAGGTCAACGGTTTCCAAACATTTTCGATTCTAGACGCCATTTCTAAAACTCCATCTAATACATTTTGGAAAATAATCGATAGCGTTTGTGTAGATAAATAAAAAATAAATGAAACACATTTTAGGTTATATAAGTATTTAGTGAAATTTTTTAATCAATAAAATAATCGGTGGGATAGATGAGCCTGTTGATCACTACACAAATTCTGAAATCATAAAATTAAATTGGGCTCAAGTACCCTTTATGACAGCAAGTGCCAAAACTCTCATTGCTTCGTTCAGTTACATTGCTTCTTTGTAGATGATTTGATTGAGTTTCATTGTGACATCATTAAAACAAAATTTAGAAGCATGGAATACTGAATGCCTGTTCATTAACCCTCAGTAGTCAGAATATCTAATATACAGGGTGTTCCAAAAAAAAGTGGAACAAGCGTTTATTTTAAACTGGTGATCCTAGACATATACTTCCAATTACAAGATTCATCAGATAAGATGAGAATTTGTATGAAAACTATTTGGCTTCAAGGGATTAATAATAACAAGTTAAATAGATTAAATTTTATACGGCCTCCATTGTGTTAAAAAGAGTAATTAGCAGAATTTTCTATTACATTCATATAATCACATACAAAATTGCACTGCTTCTGTCTACAAGAACTTACAGAGATTCAGAAGACAAGTTTATTGACTTAGACCAACTTTTCCATCCTCTACTGCTTTTAGAATCTTTTCAACACATTTCAGGATATACATATTACAGTAAGAAGTTCAAGGGAAATCAGAATAACATATATGCTATAAATCAAAAATAACCAAATAATACATTAATTGAAGTATTTACAAAATAACTTATGTTCCTTCGAAAATATCCATAGAGTGACGGCTCACCTGCTCAAGAACAAGTGGTTCTATAAAATATTTAAGAATACAATTGAAATGCAATTATTAAAATAGGTTTACCTTTAAATAGCGCAAACTTGTAGTATTAATTATCAAGATTTTATTTTAGAAAATTATCGTCATGTTTTTCGGTGAGTGGTTAACAACTAGAGAAACGAATAGATGAGAAACAGAAACCATTTAAGTTCCATTGGGCAACGTGAAAGTACATTCAGAACCTAACGGGCAGACTGCCCTTGACAAAGCAGGGACCATAGGGAAAAAAAGGGTTTAATTGTCATGAGGAGCTCCACAAAACAACAAAAATATATAAATAAATTTCCACATATTTTATTTCAAATTAAATAACATCACTATAGAATCTTAATATATCCTGGTGCTTATAGAATTCTCACCCATGATATTGTAAATATTTGCAGTAAAACATGCATATTTGTGTATTCTAAAAATGTTTGTTCAACGTTGAGAATACAGATATATAGAATTTAAACCTTGCCTGGTTGATAAAGTTACATCCGCTTCTGCTGAAAAGAACCAATGAAAGAGAAATCGAAGAAAAAGCAAGAGGGAGAGCAAGTAGGCAACTGGGTGATCTGGAAGGATAAAAGGCATTAGTTATCCTAGCACCAAACAGGAGCATCAAAAAAATCCAGTTCTGGCTAAGTTGAAAGACAGAAAGGATATCTATTCGCCATCGCCCATTATATCACTAAGTTGTGGGTATTTGGATATTTTATTTCAAATTAAATAAGACCACTATAGAATCTTAAATATATCTGGAGCTTATAGAATTCTCACCATGATATTGTTAAATCAAATTTGCAGGTAAAACATGCATATTTGTGTGTTCTAAAAAATGTTAGTTCGACGTTGAGAATACAGATTATAGAATTTAAACCTTCCTGGTTGATAAAGTTACATCAGGCCGCTCTGCAAAGAACCAATGAAAGAGAAATCGAAAGAAAAGAACAAATAGGGAGCAAAAGGCAAACCTTATGATCTGGAAGGATAAAAAGGCATTATCTATCAAACAGGGCATCAAAAAATCCAGTTCTGCCAAGTTGAAGACAGAAAGGATATCTATTCGCCATCGCCCATTATATCCAAGTTGTGGGTATTTGGATATTTTATTTCAAATTAAATAAGACCACTATAGAATCTTAAATATATCTGGAGCTTAATCTCACCATGATATTGTTAAATCAAATTTGCAGGTAAAACATGCATATTTGTGTTTCTAAAAATGTTAGTTCGACGTTGAGATATTATAGAATTTAAACCTGCCTGTTGATAAAGTTACATCAGGCCGCTTCTGCTGAAAAGAACCAATGAAAGAGAAATCAGAAAAGCAAATGAGGAGAGCAAAGCACCTGGGTGATCTGGAAGGATAAAAAGAGCATTAGTTATCCTAGCACCAAACAGGAGCATCCAAAAATCCAGTTCTGGCTGAGTTGAAAGACAAGAAGGATATCATTGCCATCGCATCATTATATCATAAGTTGGGTATTGACGGAATTTTGGTTCTTTCCAAACTATTTGGTGTGCAGTCCCATCCTACATCAGTCTTACTTTTCAATTCATTTTCCATTCTTTTCTCGTTTTTATCTTTTTCGCTCAAAATCTAACTCTCAGAGTGAGATAAGCAAAATTTTATAAAAAAATTAAATAAAAAAAACAGTATGTTTAAATAATTTTATGAGTTCTGAAACTCTGCAGCCCGAAGGACGAGTAACTTTACCTTTAGGTAAGGCTTAATAATACACACAGTGCTGAGAGAAAATAATTTAATATTCTTGTTCGACAATAGTATTTCCGTTATGCCTAAATTTCATGTTCACAAGTTGTCTTTCCATTCTCTATCAACTCGATAGTTGCAATTATCTAAATGAAACTGCCTAACAGTATCGTCATTGTAATTTGTTTCAATCCATTATTGATGGGATTCTCTACTAGACAAATATTTCATTTCTCAGTTTTTCTATGTTAGATAAATTTGCATTTTGCAATATACATTTCCATATAAATTTGAGATCAGCCTCTTTAAATTTAAAATAATATATCTCTCCAAGTTTGCAGATAGAATTATGAAACTTAGGTTACATGTAGATGAGTGTAAGAGGAACATGTTACTCATGGCACTTTCATTCTATGGGGAACGTATAAAAAATTTCATTTTCTTAACCTTTTATTTTTCCAACTTCACAGACGCCAGATTGTTTTTTTACACAAATTCCTCCTTATTTGATGAAACATTTGTGGAAGTAGATGTCTAGATGCAATATTTACCCTTCTTTGCATGATGGTGGAAATTTCCATCAAACATTAGATGCAAAATTATATAAAAGAACAAGTTCACTTTAAGTTGATCGTGTCTGGATCCTTTTTTATTATTTTGCATAAAAAAAAAACATAGCTGTCAAAAAATAAGCAAGTGTCACTATCAGTAAAACGAGCTTGAAGTTGTCATTCCACTGTTTTGTTGTAGTTGCAATATTATGATTTCGTTTTTTAATTTTGTTTTATTATATTTGAGTTTCTAGTGCTAAAAAAAGTGATGTGGATGAAAGGTTTGTAACATGTGTTTCTGTTATTTTAAGAGCAATTTCTGAAAACGTTTTGCGTTTAATCTAACTTTGCATGATGATGGAAATTTCATCATATTGTTTTTTTACTAAATTTATACTATAAATATATACTAAGATTTTTTTTAACCATTTTCCTTTAATTTTGAACATGAATTATATCACCTTGATTTATTTCACCAATAAAGAAAAAGAGATAATACAAAGGGTTAAGAATAAATGATTTTCAATTTGACACATCCTCAGTATATAAAATCTCTTTTAACTGATATTAACTAATGATTAGTCTGATTTTTTTTTCATTACAGTATGCTGAATTTAATTCTCATAAGTACTGATCATTATAGTACTAAAATTTTACAAAAATTAATAAATATATCATAAAATAGACCCGCTAGATACATTGCAAACTTTTAAAGATGAAAATAATTGCGACTAACGGAAGGATAAAAGATGAGTATTAAATCCGATGTGCAAAGCTCAAGTTCTTAATCTATTTGTACTCTTTATTTTTTGTGAAACT
>BGPR01000105.1:257143-304347 GCA_013235015.1 Araneus ventricosus | reverse complement strand
ATTAGAAAAAATGTTCAAAAAATGCCGTTCCAGGTATGAAAAATTCAAGAATATCAAATTTCTTAAATATATATTAAAGAACATATTAAAATATTTATATCTTTTAAAGAATTATGTTAAAATAATTTAGCAAAATAAGTTTTAATTTACATTTTCCAGGGAGAGAAACTTTAAAATGCTTTGCTGAAGAGTTCGATAGATATAGAACATTATACAACCGATGGATTTTCAAAAAATGGAAACACTTCGCTACCGAACTTAATCCTTCAAATCGTGATTTATTTATTTAGTAAAGCACAGAGGGTAATTAAGACATTAACTTCTTTTAACGACACAGGTGGATCCACTTTTTCACAGTGAAAACCATGCATAAATATCCTCGCGTTTCATCTCCCCTCTCCCCGTGTCGTCGTGTTTGAACAATGAAAACAAAAAAACTATTTATCTCAAAGGAAACTAATTTACTTTAGTAAACTGGCATCTATTTAATTAGTTAGCTGTAAAGTAGGATTAAAAGATACCGGAGATCTACAATAAACACTTTCTAATGTCTTTATCAGGCTAAGACTGGTAGATTATGGATTGGATTAGGAAGAAGTAAAAAACGGTTTCGTGGAAATTCGTTTTTTTTTTCTTCCTTTGTTACTTTCCTTTTTCTTTGTAATTATTTAGCATCGGATACCGATGTTAAACAGAACTTCTTTGCAATATCATCCCAATACATTTAAGATAAGGAAAGATATGAACTTTCACTGAAGTCAGCAGGTTTTCTACCAGCTAAAAAATTTAAAATATGTCTATACGTATAAATAAATAAATGCATCGGCGGTTTTGAAGTAAAAAAAGAAATGCTTAATATGGTAACGAAAGCCAAGAAAATGAGTTCTACGTTCATAATTGCTTTAGAGCCTAAGAATAATTGCAGACGTCAATCTTTAGCGATAGTTTACTATATCCTTGCAGAAAACTATACGGTAATTGAATTCATTAGCCGAAATTAAAGGATTAGTGAAGAAAGATGCGATGATATTCATAAAGGGATCTTTTATCTATTAAAAATTGTTTTTGAATCTTTCATGTTATAATTTAGGATTAATCCTGGAATTTGATGAGGTTGGGATAGTATGAATTTTCAAATCTTTTGTAATCTAATAATGCAATTAATTTTAGATACTGTTTAGATTCTTCCATGTTTTTTCTTTCGTTTTATATAATGACTATAATGTCTGTTTTCTCATTTGAATGACAAGAAAAATTTATTGAATTTCATTGTGAAGGAAATGCATAATATATCCGAGAAAGATTTTTATTATTCTTTAAATTAACAACAAAATAAAACAGGTGAAATGAAATACAGTTTTCGGTAAAAGTACGAAAACGTCCAACAGTTTTTTTCTAGAATCAATAGTCTGATATAGATGGCAATCTTAGCTGCTGTAATAAGAAAAAAAAACGGTGATCACTCAGAGAAAGCGCAATGTGTATTTAGGGTTGAAGCAAATTTCCGGCAAACGTGAAAAAAATTTTTCGTCTGATATACCATAGAAGTCAATAAAGTACTTTAAATTTAGGGCTATGCAGTTAAGTTTAACCCCGGAAGGATCCGCCGTCGCCATGTAGCCCCGCGGCTTCTAGAATTCATCAAAACAGCCTTCAGAAAGTCGATCCGCAGCTCATTCCCATCAACCTGCCACGGTATTCAAATTCCACATTTATCTAGCCCGTCGAAATCGGATGCGCGACTCGCGAACTTTTGTACATGGAAGACAGATAACTCGAATACAATTTATCTAGTTGAGAACATAAATATGAAATGGAAGATTGGAAAGTATTAATTGAACTATGCATTATTAATAATCATTAATAAGAAAATGAAGACATTATTGATAAATAGAGTAGTTCTGTAAGTCAAATTATATAGATACTTATGAATAGAGCCTCTGTGAATCCATGGAGTTATGAAGAAAGTCTGATGAAAAATGCTGCAAGAAGTCAGAAAATGTTTTGAAAGCTGAATATGAAATGCTGTGGCGAGAACCACTCTAAAATATAAGAAAACTTCTACGCGTAACATCTTCATAAAACTAAAAAAGCTCATAAATATTATGGCAGACTATAACATCGGTCCACCTTTCGACATGCCTATATCGATAGAAAAATAATATCACTATTGTAGAGTTCATCAATACTTGCTATCCAGGCGATTGCAGGTAATTTTGGACGGAAATTTGTTATTGCTCCTAAATAACGGAGCTATTTGGTAACTTCAGTTCAACTGTGTCACCCCTGGTTTGCAAATACAATATGATCATTCCCAGGCGAAAGTAGACATATTTATCCACTGCATGAGATGACTAAACCACAAGGCAAGACAGTTAACAAAAGATTAACTTACTCTATGTAAGGCAGATAGTTGAATAGTTCCATAATGTCCACGCCAGGGTTTCGCGGTTTAGGCTGACCCACTCGAAAGCAGATATTTTGAAGGACCACCTGAAGGGCTGACGGTTTAGGCTGACCACTCTGGAAAGGCAGATGGTTTAGGTTCACCACTGGAAAGTAATTAGGCTGACCACTCTGAAAAGGATGGTTTAGGTTGACCAATTTTGCAGACAGACTATTGTGGTTATTGTTCATAATGGAGAGGAAATCATTTCAAAGTTGTAAAATTGATAAAATAGCTCATATAAATGCCGCCGACAGGTGGGCGCTGTACGTTGTAATTCACAGTTCAGATTTCGAGAAGAAAGCCATAAACTTCTGCCTGCAAGTAATCAAGGTAATCGCATCAAATAATCGATTCAAATTAGGCATTTTTCGTGCTTGCCATGACAGTTTATAGATTTCTTATCGGACTCTGGAATAGCTATTACAACCTGTATGCCACCTGTCGGCAACATTTATAACTAATTTTGAAACTTTTATCAGATTTTTACGGCTTCGGGGACCAAGCATATCACTGGTTTCCTGTTCCTTCTTCTGCTCAGATCTCGCTGCCGAGAGTTATTTAATTTAAAATGAGGGAGTCCTTGTTGGACACCTGTAGATACACAAGCTGATTGTATTGTTGTTGGTGGTATTTTATGACGAATACTAACACTGCTGAAACGAGGCTCCTGCATGATTGGATTGTTATAATCCGTGATGAAAGTGAGACGTCCTCTCTCACTCAGATCTATCTCGTTCTCTCTAAATAGTTGTTACAGCTGTAGGCGGCGCTCCAAGTGCGCGTTACCTAACACATATGCATGCATCGGTATTTTTATTTTGTTGTACTTCCCAAAATAGATTTATCAGAAAATTATTTTCTTATATTTATACAATGTATATTAATACAAAAATGTAAATTCTGCGCGTTTTTTTGTTAAGAAAGCAGACCACGGGGCCTAAGAAGCCTGACGCGTCCCTCGTGGCTAAAGACAAAGGAATGTTAAAAAAAAAATTCGTGCGAAATGAAGTACAACCGAACATTCATCGTGCTACTAAAGGAGCTCTCAAGCAGGATACTGAATACACTGCACGAAAAAATGTTAGATTTTTCATCTCTTCCCCTCAAACCGTATTTCATGTCACTTTTGTATTTTTGTTATTAATGTTCTAAATAATAGCTCTTACTCGGACACCCTGTTCTTAAGAGATTATGTTGATTAAACTAATTTTTTCTTCGAATTATCTTACTTTGACAAAACATTACTTTTTTTTTCCTAGTGCACATATCCTGACTTGCTTTAGTTTTCTTATTAAAGCTTTCCACTTCTTCAAAGAATTTATTGAATATTATTAGAAATAAGGCGTTCTATTAATTATTTTCACTTTAGTTGCATTCAAAATTGAAAAGCCCATTCAGTATGAGATAAAATTTTCTATTATTCCCAAGTATGAATAATAAGGAAAAATGTTATAGATATCGTATTTTTTCAAAAAATTAAGCAAATTTTTTTGTGTTACAACGTCTTAAATTCTAGGCATTCGAGCACCACAAACGAAAACACTTGTGGAGTTTTGAAATTCTTGTAATTTCACTAAAAGCAAAAAAAAAAAAAAAATGATTCTAATTAATTTGCTTTATAAATCTTAATAAATTATGCTTTGCTTTACACTATGTAATTTTCATAATTTTATTTATATTTTTAATCATTTTCATAGGTCTGCATCTTTTGTACAGCATTTACCTACAGATCAGTCACCTGGATGAGATACATATTTTCAAATTGATAATATTCAAAGTTTATGTAATGGACGACTAAAATAAATCTAATGCTACTGTAGATGATTTGATTGAGTTATTCATGTGATGAACATTTAAAACAAAATTTAGAAGCATGGAATCTGAATGCCTGTGTATTAACCCTCAGTAGTCAGAATATCTAAATACAGGGTGTCCAAAAAAAATGGAACAAGCGTTTATTTTTAAACTGTGATCCTAGATTATATACTTCAATTCAAAGATTCATCAGATAAGATGAGAATTTGTATGAAAACATTTGGCTTCCAAGGGGATTAATAATAACAAGTTAAATGAGATTAAATTTTATACGCCTCCATTGTGATTAAAAAAGTAATTAAGAAATTTTTCTATTCTCATATAATCCATACAAAATTGCACTTTGCTTCTGTCTACAAAAACTTACAGAGATACATAGAAATATCAAGTTTATTGACTTAGACCAACTTTTCCATCCTCTACTGCTGTTTAACAATCTTTCAACACATTTCATAATATACATATTACAGTAAAGTTACCAAAGGGAAATCAGAATAAAATATATGCTTAAATCAAAAATAACCAAATAATACATTAATTGAAGTATTTACAAAATAACTTATGTTCCTTCGAAAATATCCATAGAGTGACGGCTCACCTGCTCAAAACAAGTAGTTCTATAAAATATTCTAGAATACAATTGAAATGCAATTATTAAAAATAGGTTTACCTTTAAATAGCGCAAACTTGTAGTATTAATTATCTGAGATTTTATTTTAGAAAAATTATCGTCGTATCTTTTTTCGGTGAGTGACTTAACAACAGAAAACGAATAGATGAGAAAGAAACCATTTAAGTTCACATTGCAACATGAAAGTACATTCGAGAACCTAAAACCACGGGCACTGCCCTTGCGCCAAAGCGGACCGGGCGAAGGGAAAAAAAGGGTTTAATTGTCATGAGAGCTCCCAAAAAACGCAAAAATATTTATAAATAAATTTCCTGAATATTTTATTTCAAATTAAATAACATCACTATAGAATCTTAAATATATCTGGTGCTTATAGAATTCTCACACCATGATATTGTTAAATCAAATTTGCAGGTAAAACATGCATATTTGTGTGTTCTAAAAAATGTTTGTTCAACGTTGAGAATACAGATATATAGAATTTAAACCTTGCCTGGTTGATAAAGTTACATCGGGCCGCTTCTGCTGAAAAGAACCAATGAAAGAGAAATCGAAGAAAAGCAAATGAGGAGAGCAAAGGCAAACCTTGGGTGATCTGGAAGGATAAAAAGAGCATTAGTTATCCTAGCACCAAACAGGAGCATCCAAAAATCCAGTTCTGGCTAAGTTGAAAGACAGAAAGGATATCTATTCGCCATCGCCCATTATATCACTAAGTTGTGGGTATTTGGATATTTTATTTCAAATTAAATAAGACCACTATAGAATCTTAAATATATCTGGAGCTTATAAATTCTCACCATGATATTGTTAAATCAAATTTGCAGGTAAAACATGCATATTTGTGTGTTCTAAAAAATGTTAGTTCGACGTTGAGAATACAGATATTATAGAATTTAAACCTTGCCTGGTTGATAAAGTTACATCGGGCCGCTTCTGCTGAAAAGAACCAATGAAAGAGAAATCGAAGAAAAGCAAATGAGGAGAGCAAAGGCAAACCTTGGGTGATCTGGAAGGATAAAAAGAGCATTAGTTATCCTAGCACCAAACAGGAGCATCCAAAAATCCAGTTCTGGCTAAGTTGAAAGACAGAAAGGATATCTATTCGCCATCGCCCATTATATCACTAAGTTGTGGGTATTTGGATATTTTATTTCAAATTAAATAAGACCACTATAGAATCTTAAATATATTCTGGAGCTTATAAATTCTCACACATGATATTGTTAAATCAAATTTGCAGGTAAAACATGCATATTTGTGTAATTCTAAAAAATGTTAGTTCGACGTTGAGAATACAGATATTGATAGAATTTAAACCTCCTGGTTGATAAAGTTACATCAGGCCGCTTCTGCTGAAAAGAACCAATGAAAGAGGAAATCAAGAAAAGCAAATAGGAGAGCAAAGCAAACCTGGGTGATCTGGAAGGATAAAAAGAGCATTAGTTATCCTAGCACCAAACAGGAGCATCCAAAAATCCAGTTCTGGCTGAGTTGAAAGACAGAAAGGATATCTATTCGCCATCGCCCATTATATCACTAAGTTGTGGGTATTGAGCGAATTTTGGTTCTTTCCAAAACTATTTGGTGTGCAGTCCCATCCTACATCAGTCTTACTTTTCAATTCATTTTCCATTCTTTTCTCGTTTTTATCTTTTTCGCTCAAAATCTAACTCTCAGAGTGGAGAAGTAAGCAAAATTTTATAAAAAATTAAATAAAAAAACGAATGTTTTAAATAATTTTATTGAGTTCTGAAACTCTGCAGCCCTGAAGGACGAGTTAACACTGCCTTTAGGTAAGGCTTAATAATACACACAGTGCTGAGAGAAAATAATTTAATATTCTTGTTCGACAATAGCTATTTCCTGTTATGCCTTAAATTTTCATGTTCTGAAGTTGTCTTTCCATTCTCTATCAACTCGATAGTTGCAATTATCTGCCAATGAAACTGCGTAACAGTATGCGTCATTGGTAATTTGTTTCAATCCATATTGATGGGATTCTCTACTAGACAAATATTTGCATTTCTCAGTTTTTCTATGTTGAATAAATTTGCATTTTTGCAATATACATTTCCATATAAATTTGAGATCAGCCTCTTTAAATTTAAAAATTAATATATCTCTGCAAGTTTTGCAGATAGAATTATGAAACTTAGGTTACATGTAGATGAGTGTAAGAGGAACATGTTACTCTATGGCACTTTCATTCTATGGGGAACGTATAAAAATTTCATTTTCTTAACCTTTTATTTTCAACTTCACAGACGCCAGATTGTTTTTACACAAATTCCTGCCTTATTTGATGAAACATTGCAATTGGAAGTAGATGTCTAGATGCAATATTTAACCCTTCTTTGCATGATGGTGGAAATTTCCATCATAACATTGAATGCCCAAAAATTATATAAAAGAACAAGTTCACTTTAAGTTGATCGTGTCTGGATACCTTTTTAATGTCCATTGCATAAAAAAAAAACATAGCTGTCAAAAAATAAGCAAGTGTCACTATCAGTAAAACGAGCTTGAAGTTGTCATTCCACTGTTTTGTTGTAGTTGCAATAAACGTATGATTTCGTTTTTTAATTTTGTTTTATTATATTTGAGTTTCTAGTGCTAAAAAAAGTGATGTGGATGAAAGGTTTGTAACATGTGTTTCTGTTATTTTAGAGCAATTTCTGAAAACGTTTGCGTTTAATCTAACTTTATGATGATGGAAATTTCATCATATTGTTTTTCTAAATTTATACTATAAATATATACTAAGATTTTTTTTAACCATTTTCCTTTAATTTTGATTACATGAATTATATCACCTTGATTTATTTCACCAATAAAGAAAAATAGTGCAAAGAAGGGTATTAAGGAAATAAAATGATTTTCCAATTTTTGGAGCAATACGTAACTGAACGAAGCAATGATTTTCTAATTTTTGGCAGAATTATATCAGATGCTTCTAAGAAATTCTATTTTTTTTTCTCAAAGCGTAATTTTGGGTTATAAAGGGTAACCCAAAAATGTATACAAAATTGAAATAATTATAAAGAAGATGTATGTTATTATAAAAGAAAATTATTTAAATTTTTTTTAGAATCTACAGACATTCTGTGATATAATGTTGTACTATTATATCACAGAAAAGAGACTCTTCCATCGAAGCATTTTTAAGTTTCTCTTGCAGAGAAATTTAAGAATTAAAACTTATTTTGATTAATTATTTAAGCATAATTCTTTAAAATGATGAAAATATTAATATTTAGTTTAGTATTAATAAATATTAGACTTGCCTCCTGGGGAGGAGTTACGCGGAGGCTGGTGATGGTTAGAACATTAGAACTCCATTCTCACTGTCTCTACTTCTGTCTGAAGACTATCATTCAGTTGACCTTGGATGCTTATACAGCGAGGGTAGCTCTTTTCTGATTCCACTATGCGAATAGAAATAGAAAAAGAAAGAACTTTATTAACTCCTTCCTTATCAGTGATGCCATTTGGCTTCACCAGAGTAATCTGATTCTAATAATCAACAGATAATATCACTTATGCTCATATTGCACTTACATGTTCATAGATGCCAGCATGATCTGAAAACAAATGAATAATGAAATAATAATTGCTATCATAAATAATCAGGATGAAATGAATGATTTTAAACGCGAAATATTTCTTAGTCGTTTTTTTGCAACCAGCGAATAATAATTTGGGATGAAGAGGATTAAATTAGAGAACCATTGCTCCAATGCTTAGTTGTTATTTTAGTTAATTTTAACACAGAATGCGTAAAGTACGCAATATACATATCAAAACGGGAAATTGTCTTTGAAGAACTCAATACATATGAAACAACAGACATTCTTCTTTATCGAACTAAGCCCTCGAAAATCTCGAGTCCAAATACCTTACCTCCACAAAAATATTTTCTTTAGTTTCCGTCTCACAAAATACAAAATAAAAAGGTCTTTGGATTCTTGAACACTTACTCATCCTTTCAGCTTCCAAACCGAACGAACCTTACAAACAGAACACAGAACAAAAGAGAACAGAGTAGAGAATAAAGTAGAAAATAAAGAATAAAACTCACCTTCAAACTCTTCGAAAGAGAGAGAGAAAATTTCGTTGAAAAACCTAAAGGGAATAAGCAGTAGCATCACATCACTTCAGTTCCTTTCATCGAATTCGAATCTTTTGGTGGAATTTCTGTTCGTTTAAAGATTTCCCCGCGCGTTTTCCTGGATCCTCCCGCCTTTTGTGTTCTTAAAACGCATTAATTAGTTCTCATTGATATTCCATAGCAGTTGTGCTTCTCTGGGGAGGTGGTAGACGAGCGAAAAGCCGGCTCCGTTCCCGCTCGGGGAATGGAATTGTTTTCTCTAAAGGGGATCCCCGGTTTATTGGTTTTAAATGAGATCGCAGGGTTGGACTGCGTCGATTTTAAATTACAATACGTGACTTTTCTTTTGTGTGAACGTGATAATACTCAGACGATGGCAACGCAGAATTCTATTATGGTGTAATCAAACTTTTGCGAGTCAGTTCGATATAGACATGGAAGGGAAGGAATATTTATTTGGGGAAGAGGTCTGGGATTCCGTTTCACATGGCCTCTTGCCTTTCGCCGTTATGGTGACGAAGATTTATGGAAAGATGGCATTGTAGTTTAGTCTGGAATTTTCGTTTCGGTTAATTTCTGTTTGGTAGAAATGCTTTCAGCTCTTGTTTTAAGAAACTACTGTAGAATATTTAAGCATCACGAAATGTTTTATTCATTGTTGGGGCTCTATATTCCAGTTACATTCAGTAGAAAAAGACCGACCATTTGTCTTTTAACTTTTTAAGTACACTTAACAAAGACAAGACAACACAGATAAATTAACAATTAAGGAAAAGAGATTTACAGTAATAGTGGGTTTCATTTCTTAAGTGATTACCCATGTCCATCTTTTTTAAAGTTCTCGAAGCTTCTGCGGAGGAAAAAAGAAACATTCAATATCACATGGCCTGTTGGGACACAGTTGGCTTGCGCCAACATTCGTCATGTGTTAATTATTCAGTTGAAGACGTATAAACTGTAAGAGAGTCAAGAAATACAAAAATAGGCCAAATTCAAGTAAGAATGTATGACAGGAAACGCCAATCAGATGAGCTAGAGGGCGCTGTTCTACAATGATGTATTTGTATTTCTGCATTGGTCATTGAAAAATTCCGATATCATACAGAGAACATGTAACAGCTAATGAATATTGAGATAAGGGCGTGGAAAAGAATCAATATAAATTTGGGGAAGAGGTTTGGGATTCCCTTTCACACGGCCCCTTGCCTTTCGCCATTATGGTGATGAAGATTTATGGAAAAATGGTATTGTAGTTTAGTCTGGAGGTTTCGTTTGGCTTAATTTCTGTTTGGTGGAACTGCTTTCAGCTCTTGTTTCAGGAAACTACTGTAGAATATTCAAGAATCACGAAATGATTTATTCATCATATATTAATTATACATTTGAAGAGATGCTGATAATTTAAGATATATTGTTCGTGGCTTTTTGGTGTAGTACAAACAAGAATCAATGTCATAATTTTTGTAAATCGTTGCTAATTATTACATAATCAATAGCAACACTTTTATCTAATCTCGCATTTTATTCAGCCGAATGGAAAATACATCAAGAATATTAACATAGCACGGAACGAGATCACTGATATACAGGGAGATTTAAAATCAAACTATAAACTATAAGAGAGGCAGGAAACACAAAAAATGCCAGTCATATAGGAATGTATATCCGAAAACGCCATCCAGAGGAGCTAGAGCTCACTATTCGCCAATGATGTGTTCTAAAGAGATGGGTCATTTAAAATTCCGACATCATACGGGGAACATATAACAGTTAACAAATGCTAAGATGGTAAACACGCACCTTGTGTAATGAATGGTTGATGGTAACGGAAAAGCAGCGGCAAATGTTTATGAAGTGGAATTTTTAGCTATTCTTAAAAGTTAAAAGGAGATAATTACAATACTGGTTTCAATATTTCCTTGGCCTTTAACAACTAATATTATTGTAAAAATGGAATAAAATGTAAAATCAAAAAGTTCTTCAAATTCATTCATTAAATCGAGTCATTTCACTTTTAATCTTACATTAACATTATTGATAAGAAATTTCTTTACATAGACGGATAGTTTGGAAGTTAGAGTTGGATTTTAAAATAGGGGAATAGCGAAATCAAAAAGAATAATAAAAGGGTACGCGAGGGAATAAAGGTTAGGAACCCCTGGAGTATGACATCGATATTGCCTATGTGACCAAGGGAAGTTATATAAGATATTCTACGGTAAAAAAAAATTAATATTTTAAAATGCATGATTAAATTTGTTGCATCTTGAGAATGTTGTCAAAACGATTGTCAAAGTATTTGCCCTTTCAACAATATTGTGTTTACCTATAGTTCTATGTTTTTAAAGTTTAAATTTCGCAATCGCTTTCTCAATCCTTTCCTGATTTGCTCGAGTTCTGAAATTTTATTCAGTGTTATGTTCCCGTTGATAATACAATGCATTACTATTTTCAGAACTTAGTTTAACTTAATTGATTACTTTTTAAATAAATTTGATTCTGTATAAGACAAAATGGGAGAAATCATTGGATGCAATGTTCTGCAATAATTACGATAATGAGTTAAGAAAAATATTAAAGGCAAAAAAATAGAAAATAATGAAGATAAATAAATGTTTTTAAAAATTTGATTCTTATTAATGTGTTAAAAAGTAGAAAATAATTTTTATTTAAAATGTGAATGTCATAACAAAACATGGTAACAAACTAAAAGCGTGGGGCACTGTAAAAATTACTATAAGTTTGTTAGAGTGGAAGACAGATATAGAAGTTAAGCCTTAATAAGTATTATAAGACAATTCCTTAACATACATTAAAAATTAAAAATATATTGCTGAAATTTCAGTTTATTCGAAATATATTTCGATCTACGTCTCACCCTTTAACTATTTTATTTCAACCTCTACATTTTTGATAAAATATTATTTTTAACTTTGTAGAACACTAACAGAACCGTATTCAAAATATTTTGTTTTTATTTTGCTTATAAAGCATCACGCAAAAAGTTTTGTTTTTATTTTGCCTATAAATCATCATACAAAGAATTTTGTTTTTATTTTGCTTATAAAGCATCACACAAAGAGTTTTGTTTTCATTTTGCCTATAAATCATCATGCAAGGAATTTTATTTTGCTTATAATGCATCATACATTAAAATCTATCAACTAGTGCTTTGTCATCATTATTCTAAATCCTTTTGTTAGTCATCCATTTTCATAGAATTATGATTTGAAGTAATTATGGATGCTTGTACGGCATCTGCTCTCTTAGCTATCTCCTTAGTCTGCCATTTTCCTGTCCAAATGGCTAAGAATTATGAACGATGCTTAATTACAAGGAATTTGAATTTAAATTAACTTGTCGTACCTAAATCATTCGGCACAAACTCGCCATCATATCATGTCAGTAGTTATGAAACCACAGTTTTGAAGATCTCATAAGAAGGTCTCTCTCTGCCCAATAGCAAGTTGGTCCTATATGCATGATTAATTTTGGTGGCATTAGTAAAAATTTTAGGTGAAAAGCAAAAAGATGAGTTTCACTGTAAACTAGACGTGCAGTGTATTTTATGCAATGAATTTCTAGGGTATTCTAAATAAGGAGTAATTTTTAAACCCACTAATATAAAGATATTAGTAATGCTGAGAAATTGTGTAAACATTTATGAGAATTTTCCTGAATTTGTACTTGGAATAAAATGTTTTGAAACTTCAAAAATATTATTTCTTTTTATATTGAAAATGTTATTTCACTGTTCAGAGGCTCATACTTGCGTTAATATCGTTTTTCCTTCTTTGAATTAGTTTTTAATTTAATGAATGGTTAACAAATTTATTTATTTGTAACCATTTTTGTCTGGAATAAGAACATCTTTATTAAAAAAAATTGAATTACATAATAATTATTTTCAATTAATTAATCAGAAAATTAAGGTCTCCACTTCCATTTATCACATTCTACGTTTAGTTATTTTAAACCCCACATTCCGACATTTAGATATCCCAATTACACCATTTCCGAATCTGCTACAAATATTTTACTAACCCATTGTCAGATATATTTTTGTTTTATTATCTATAGTATATATGCAATCCAATAGAGAACAATATACAGTGTGCCCGCTAAAGTCCTTTGTCACCCCAATAATTTCTAAACGGCAAGAGCTATAGTCATAAAAGTGGGGTTTAGGTATAATAAAGCTGCCATGCGCTACGCAAGGAAACCGCTTACAGCGACACCTAGCCGCAAAATTCGGAATTTGCGTTCTTATCTCAAAAACGGTACGAAATATGGGAACAAAATCGATTACAAAGTTGTTCAGAATCATCTATTTATTACAAAAAAACTTCTTGCGCATAAAAATGATACAAATGAAAAGCACAAAACGCACATGTGTTTGATCGAGTTGAACAAATCTGCACTTGCCGGAAATGAGGCTCATCTATCTGTCATGCTCAAAATGGTGTCCTTCAGCAACAATACACATCTGGACACGGGACTGCACTTCCCGCTGCACATTTTACAACATGGCAGGAGACACGCTGACACAAGCATCCGTAATACAGTTTCGAAGTTCCTGCACAATATTGGTGGTCACTCAACGGCAAATCCTCTAGAAAATCGGATATTACGTCCTTCCTTTTCTGGTTTCTTCCGCGTTATGTCGCGTTACAATTTTGGGAGTTGCGAACCAAACAAATATGCATTTAAAGCCTTCTATTTTTAACATTACTGTACGGAAGGTGTCTTCTCTTACTAAATCGATGATGCTGAAGAACTTAGTAATTAATTTTTTCCCGTATATCGTACCAGCTTTGAGATAAGAACGCTAACTCCGAGTTTTGCAGGCAGGTGGCGCTGTAAGCGGTTTTCTTGCAATGCGCAGGGCAACTTTACTATACCTAGACCCCACTTTTATGACTATAGCTCTTGCCGTTCAGAAATTATTGGAGTGACAACGGACTTTAGCGGGCACACTGTTTATTTAATTATGATGGTTTTTTATATGTCTTTTATAAGTTTTCACCGAGACATCAAGAAAACAGTGCTTAACACAAATCAAATCTACTCCATTATTATCCACCAAAACAGCACGGATATCTAGAGGTTCATTTTTCGCGCATCTCTTTCACGTGAAAAGTGTGCTGCGCATTTTTTATAAATATATTTGTTCACTCTACAATTAAATGTATCATGTTATCGTTGATGAATAATTAAAAACTCTTCACAGGGCTTGTCATATCTTTCGCTGGTCTTTTTGTTCCAGGTACGCACGACACAATATTATGACAGTGAATATTTTGCCTAATATTTTTTTCTCCACCCAATGCCCTCTTTTGATGAAAACAATTTCAAGTTATTCACATCTTTGTTTCCAGAATCTCCGTACTCTTCCGATTCCGTATCATGTTCGCAGAAACATTCATGATCTGAAAAAATCTCTTCTAAAACATCCTCAGGTCCATTGTCCTCATTGCCAAAGTCTGGATCTTCATCAGTTTCAACTTCAGCAAGAAGTTTACGTAAACGCTCCATTTCTTTTTCTTATGGAGTCGGCATTGTGAGAAACAGTTAAATACTTCAATTCGGTAAGGAAAATAACGAGCTGACCATATAAGCTACGTTTAATAACTAGTCTGTGGATCAAACGGAAAGACGCAAAGGGTCATTTAATAACCCCAGTAACTGACCAAACGTGTATTAGAGAACTAAAATTTCCGGAAATACCTTCTAAATACTCATAAAAGGCAGAGGAGGTGACTAACTCAACTACTGATAAGATAGAAATGAACAGGTGGCTAGTTTTCTAGGAGTCTGAGTTTTCCGAGGGCTTGGGGTCATAAAATGACCCCCGCGCATCCTCTCGGGATAAAGATTTCTTTTCAGTGAAAATATTTGGTACTCAATTTTACTGTATGATTATCGGTAAACCGTTAATGTTATGAATTTTATTGATTTTATAAGATTTCAGATTTTTGCTCTAACCATTGGCCGCAAATGCTGTGTGTGCCAAAAAATGTATTCACAATTTGAAAAGCTATTACGTAAACAAATAATTACCTGCATCCAAGTTTTGAACTCAAATTAATTTATATAAATGTAGAATCTTTTCAGCTACCGGGCCCTTAATATTTCTGATGAACAAATACAATATTTTTTGCATTTTTTACAATTGCAAATTTTCAGATTAAACCGATATTTTTTCTATAATAATTGCTAATGCACTTGTGATTATTACATCTAATCGGCAATTGATAATTTTCTTCTCACAGGGGGACACCATACCAACTGATAAGATGTTAATTGTATAAATTAGTTTCATGGCATATGGATTGATTGGCCTTTTCTTCTTTGCGAATTCGTAATTAATGAAGTTCCTTATTGCCATGCCGCTAACTTATTGTCTCCACTTTAAACATTAAGTAATATCTTCAAAACAGATTGTTAAAATTTTGAGGATTCCCATTGACTTAACATTATCGCCGGAAGTTAATGTGTAATGCGGAATTCCTACTTTACCGCAAATAAATAAAGCAGAAAACTCGTCCATACATTGCAACTGTTCATCATATAAAAATTTCTTATTTTCTTTCCTGGCCGTGATTCAATGATTTTTCTATTTCAAACGAAAAATCAGAAAATACACCAAGGATTTTTACTTAAATAAATGGATTAGAGAACCATTGTAGGCGAAGACTTTCACAAAAACTTCCAATTATCACACCATCCATTCCAAAGGTTCCAATGTTTGCCCTAACTCCCACTAATTCTCCCTAACCTCCATTTTTATTTTTACCCAAACTTCCACCAGATTTTCTTCCCAAATATTTTACTTTCATTCATCCATTGAGCAGCCTTTACAATTAGGGGCGCGTTTAGATACTACAAGGTCCAATTTTTCCCCTAACAGAGCTAATCAAGGGCCTCGTGTGCCCAGGACATTATTCTTGCTGACATTTTTCGTTGCTCCGCTAATTACCGGCGGCAAACGGTAACAAATGGTCTGGGCGGGTACGGAGTTCTGGTAGCATGTCGCAACTTTCTGGTCCTGAAATCTTAGAGTGATTGATTGTCCGGATGAAACAGCATCCCGCGGACCGTTCGTTGGGTGGCAAAACCTTCCTCTCCAAAGGGGGCTATGAATTATCGCAATTATGGACAATAACTCAAATATATATTTATATTTGTCATAATTCATTGTATGAACGTTGTTAAAGAAAATTTCTTAATCCTTTGCATATAACGGGACCCCTGGATTTCAAAGTTTTCAGACTGGAAATACATTTTCTGAAATCTTGGATGGCTCGCTACTTCATACAATTTCAAGCACAAGGCATCAGAAGAATTAATTAAAATATACAATATTGTTAAAATGATAAGTATCTTTACTTTTCTGCTATGGTGTTTAATAATTGAGTTCAATCATTCATAACAGCAACTTTTAAAACTAACGTAAGTATTCCTATTACTTACATCAAATTGAAATTCAAACAACATTTAGGATGTAGAGGATATCATGCTTGCTTGAATATTTCCTTCGGGGTGTTTCCAAGAGCTTTCTACATTTTTATCTTCCTGTTCCCTAGGAGCCACAATATTTCTGACAGGTTTGCAATGATTATACGCTTAACATATGTGGACCCTAGAACACAACGCGCTAAGTGACATTTTTCTCATTTTGAGTAAATCAAAGTTAAAGTTAAAAAATTATTTTTGCAAGGAATGGATTAACATCATTTTTGTATTCCAAAATCTTACTCAGGTCTTTCAATATCAGTTATAACCTTTTTTAATTTTTTTAGTTTTAGGCGTTTTTATATATTTTTTTAATTGCTGTTTGCACATACACCCCTTGACTTCCAATAAGACATCACTTGCATCCCTTGACTTCTGAGCAGAATTGAGAATAAAATAACTGCAGTACATGCATGAAATTAAAATTTGTTTTATTGAAACAAATGTATGAAAACAGTGAACTCACTTTAATTTTAGTGTACATTAAATACTTCTTATGTATAACACAATCTAATCATCAGTGTCTGTGTCATAAACATTGTCTGCTTCAGATTCTTCCCCTTCTTCAACTACTGGTGTTGTTGCTTCCGTTGCTGTATTATGAGGCGCAGCCCAATATAGAATTGATGGTAGACTGGTGGGACAAATTGGAGAAGTTCTATAAGATTTTCATATCTTTCTTCTTAAGTTTAGGTTTCATACCATCTAGCTGAAGAACTGTAAGCTGTGCAGGAAGCCGACATGATCTGTATGCCACCATTGATAATTCCTTGAAGTGCTCAATACTTCCTGATGTTGTCATGTAAAAGAGGATTGTTGTAAATAGTTTTGTCTTGTTACCGTGTTGTTCTTGAGATTATTCTTTATTTCTTAGTTGGGTGCACAAAACCTAGTACAAATGACAAAACAGAACCAGATAGATATAAAGGGATCCAAGTGACACATAGATCCCCTAGCGCTCTAAGGAATGAACTACATTTTCTAGTTGGTTTAGGGGCTCCCCGCTATTTAACAGCACCTGTCAAGAAATTCACTTAGGTCTCTTTAACACTTAAAAGACTGGTATTTAAACCACCACATTCCGTATGTAACTAGATTTTTCAAAAATGTCACTTAGACTCCCTTGTGATCTAGGGTCTACATATATTCTTCATAACACTTAATGTGTATTCTCCATGATTGTCACATGGTGCTTCACTTATCCTCAATATAAAGTGCACCTCTCTACATAGAAGCCATTGGAAATCTCACTTATAAGCACAGATATATTCAAAAAAGGCAGTGCACTTTACAACTGGGCGTACAGTTTGGTGACGATTCTAACAGGCTTAGAGAAAAGTTCTCAATCCCTTACATACAATAGAACCCTTGGATTTCAGAGTTTTCAGATTTCAATTACAATTTCCAGATAATAATGAAAGAAGGGAAGTGATACGTAACTCACTTGAACAATTTTTAAGCAGTGTTATTTTTCCCCAGAAAGTTCATTAACGCTTTTGAAGTTATTGAGATAAATAATTTCATACTCATTTTATTGTAATTTCAGCATGGATTTACCTTTTATCTTATGCTTGGCATAGCATAGCCAAATATGACTCTCGCGCCATTAACCCCAGGAAACCCAACTCAACTACAATCTTCCAAACCAAAGAAAAATATAAGGCAGATACCTAATCAAAAAATAATTCAAAAACAATGTAAATATAAAAAATGTTATTAAATAACATTTTTATTGAAATTATATTATTACCTTGAAAAGTTTTATAAGGAGGTGGATTTTGCATTTGTCACACAAAGTTTGAAATGCTAGGTCTAAAAAATGAAACTTGCTTTCTCTATTCTTCACTTTATAAACGATTACTATGTTTATTTTTAAGATAAGTTGAAGTAGAATAACAGTTACGAAGCGGGCAGTGTAAGATCTCAGAGCTGTGTCGGACAATTTATTCCATTATAACAAGAACATAGAATTTTAGACTTTTTGAATGTATGAGGTTCCAGACGAAATATTTATCACCCAAAAAATATGAATATCTAAAAAGTGATAATCATTTTTTGCTTAAAATTTCTTATTGCTACGTCATAATTAATGAATGCTAATCAAGTAATAATCGTGCTGCATATAAGTAGTTTTCTGTCCTGCTGACTCAGGACACCAAGTTATATTAGTAACTAATAGTAACAGTAAGATAATTGTCTTTTACAGCTGAACTTGGTCTCACCTACAAAAACTACTTCCTGAAAAACAGAAAAGTATCTATTTAGGATACACGATTTTCATTACATTGAAAATAGTTTATTCTAGGATAATTATAATAATTAAAACCTACATATGACATTAATATAAAGACAAAAACTTTTATTAAAAAATAACGAGCATTCAAGAAAAAATCGACTGCATGAGATCTGTACCATTTAATAATACATTTCTGCACCTTTATAAGTGAATTAGAAAGCTAACGTTGGGATTTTTCCTTCCATTCTTGAGTGCCTGCCTTAGGCCAAGTTTGCTAGTCATCTTTGGTTACAATTGGAATTAATCACTACTAACAAAATTTCCCCTTTAGTACGAAAAAGGTTACTAGAGATATGTCAGGAGGAAAATTATTAATTTTGATGTTGTTCTAATGCATCTTTTTTAACTGCATTTTTCGATATAAACTTGAGCTTCTCTAAAAATTATGGATTGAGAAATACATAAATACAGAGCAGTATATTATCTTGTGTTTGCCATACTTGACTTAGATAGGCTCTAGACGCCTGCTGTGGGAGAATAACTGTTAATAAATTCCATATTTAGATAAACAGAATCTTATAGTATCAAATACTTTAAGTGAAGAAATTACAGTGTTCTGAATATTACGATGATTGTTATTCAAACTAATCAGTTGAATAAGATTTATTATTAATTATTAATTACTGAAAGATTACCAAACTGTAGTGAAACTTGGAAACAGCTTTTTTTCGATGGTCGGTAACTTAAACACTTATATATATTAAAGCTAAAGTGCATCCATAAAATAGAAAACTTAGATAGGAACGACTTTTAGTGTCTGTTTGTAATTAACAATCGAGTTGTATGAGCTGAAATATATTTATCATTTACTTATGTTATTCTAACAACATCTTTTAAGTAGTTGAAGATTCAATTTAAAGGTAATTCATTTAAAAACACTTGTTGTTAGTTTAAAAGTTAAATTAAATATTCTGAGAAAGAGATATGTGACGTGATAACAAAGCCGCCATTGATAGGGACGAACTTCCGACAAATTCCCAAAAGGTAATTTGAATATAAAGTGATCCGTCAATATCGGATCTTGCGGTTGGTAAAGTGATGTGCCAATCAATAACCTCAAACGCCGTTGCTAATTAAGAAAGGTGTTAACCTGTACTGCATAACATGAATTTCACTTTTGATACAAACATAACTCAGCGTTTAACAGGCCGCAAAGTTCTTCATTCATTTTACAAGCAGAATTTGAATTTTTTGGCATATACCTTATCAAATTTGAAATTGGAACTACTTTAAAATGGAAGATTAAGGTTTTTCCATCTTTCTTTCTTCGCAGATTGTGCACAATACAAATGTTCAAGAGAGCATTTTTTACTTTGCCGTCATTTTATGGGTTCTGGTTTCACCGCTGAAAATTGCGTCCAACTGCATTTAGTTTGGTATGCAAAATTTAACCAACTCCAGTCTAATGCGCAACAAGTAATTAGAATGCAGCAATCAATTTTCGGAAAATGCAAAATTAAAAATTTTTCTGTTATATTTCTCAAAATCATCTATATTTAAAAATATAAGTTTGGATTTGGTTTCCAATTGCATGGTTGTGTCCTTTTTCGTATAATTCTGGAGCAGACCTATGAATGAAGTTCACATTAGAGAACAACAGCAAATAACTGATTCACTAACAATGAATTCATTTCAAGCTGACTTCTAATCATAATTCATTTTTTCGGTAAATTTTACATTCCATTGACTTTAAATTTTCATTTATGAATTTCTTCTTTTGGCATGAATATTATCATTTCCATATTAACGCTCATGTAAGAATGAATGCATTCAATAACGAAGTAAACGAGCATGTTCATATATTCCATTCCCAAATCAAAAACGAAATTAAAGAAGACCATCCTTTCCTCTTTAACTAGTTTAAATCAAGATATTGTGTCAAGAAACACTTAACCAGATTAAAATAAATAATAGCCGGACCGATGATGATGGCCAAGATGATTTACGTTACCCCGAGTCAGCGAGTGCTTCCCATTTTTCTTAAAATATATGTCAAGGGAAACCTTTTTTCTCCTTCTTCTGTTCCATTAAATCTCTCATATTAACATTAATGGTATCTCCTCTCCCTTTCAATTTTCATCCACTGTCCGTCCCTCGTCCCTGCCCCTACTTTGAACCCCAGAACTAATCCACGGACGTAATTAATACCTCATCTTTCAAAACCGCTTTATTTCTTTTCTCTTCCTCTCTCTCTTTCTCCCATCCATAAAATTGAATTAGCCCGACTCAAATTAATACCCTCATTATTTAAATATTAATTCATCGAAATAGTGCGCCTAACAAGAAAATATTGGAAAGGATTCGGTCTTTTCATTTGTAACTGTTAACCTCACGGGCTTGTAATAAATCAGCGGAAACCGCTGCTCTGCAAAACTAGAACTGTAACTGCAGGGCAAATGGGGGAAGGTTTGACAGTTGAAACGCATCAAGTTAGATAATTCTAAATTATTGATGCACTGGAACATGGATAATTCCTCTTTTCGATTCGGTTAATTTCATCATTTGATGGATGTTGAAGTTGCTCATTTCTCTGTACGATTTTAGGGTTAGTTGGTTTTCTGAAGTTTTCTGGAAAGGATATTCGTACACCATCAGCATTTTTAAGACGAATGAGTAATTTTAATTTTGTTCTCAAATTACTATTTTTGCTCTTCAATATAAGTTAATGTTAACACTGAAACGTATTTTTTTTTTGTTTCTAAAATGATTTTTTAATTTATTAGGCTTTAAAATATATGAGGGACATATATTTGGAATATTTCTTACGATAAGGAAAATCGAAAATTAAATGTTTGAATTGGTTGCTGGAAAAGTACACGTGCAACATATTAATTTTTTGCGACCTTGATCTCTCCTAGTTGTCGTTAGCAAAGGCCACTCTAATTATTCAATAGGAAAATCCATTATTCAAGAATAAACTTCATCATTCAGCAATGTTGGATCGTGTTGTGAAGTTTAGTTGAATCACTAAAAACTCAATTAAAATATTTACTTGTTAAATTCTAAAAAGGGATGAAAATTAAATTGTATTATTGTAAAGTTTAGTTAAATCACTAAAATTCAATTGAAATATTTAATTGTTAAATTCTAAAAAGGGATGACATTTAATTAAATTATGTAAAGCTTAATTGGAATATTTTATTTATAAAATTCAAAATGACTGTTGGAATTCTAGTAGGACTTAAATTAATTAACTACACAGCCGTGTATAATGATAAAATAGTGAATATCTGATGCACAGCCATATATAATATGACAATATTATATATGGCTATAACTATTATTCATTTTGGGTTATGTAAATTAATTGATTATTCATTTTATATTTTATTTAATTAATCTTTTCACATTTTATTTACATCCCTCAAAAATCGTTTTATCGCATTCTTTAGTAATCAACTAAATAAATGAAGAATTAAGAATTTATTATTAAGGAATATTTTTTAATTTTGTTTAAGTAAAATCTCAGTTTGAGAAAGAGTTCATTGAACCTAGAGATCTCCCGCTCTTAAGCTAAGCATCACCGCCCACGAAGCAAGCCTGAGAATTCTCTTCATATGCCCAGCTTTCAAACAAGTAACGATTAATTCTTTACTTTCCTGTAAACAACGAATAAACTTAAGCCGAAAAATGTTCCCTCTCCACTTTTAGAAAACTGCCGGTGGATTAATTCGTGGGTGTCCTTCTTGAAATTGTCAGTAAAATTCTGATTCACACACATTTCTGCCAGCTGGCATTCAGTAGTTAAGAAACCTTTGACTCGAACGGGCTCAGTTTAAGAAATTTTCAACGTTTCCGACAGAATTATTGCCTTTCCTGCTCTTTGCGTGACAAGAAGTTCTCTTGTAAAAATTCCATTCTAAAAGTTATTACTCCCTTGCGAGGAACGAACGATTTCTATTTCTTCACCTTTGACCTGGGTGCGATTCGCACGGGTGGGTTCTGTTAGATGTCTGTCAACACATAATAATCCCTTTTCGCTAAAAAAAAGTTCATAGCCACTTTGCCCCACATGGTATATTGCTAGAAAATGCTCTGTAGGTAGCCGGGACTGGATAGGAGAGCCTGGGCGCGTGAATTAATTTAAGGGGTTGCATGATTTTGGAAAACTTTTAACCAATGATAACTTAATAAGTTGGCTATTTTGGCGTAAAGGCCGTCGCCAGGAGGAATTTAAAAAGGGGTGTTTGGAATTTAGAGGGACACGCTTTCGCAATTTGACTAAAAATAGGGGTCTGGACTTGAAAGTTTTCGAGTTACGAAGGAGAATGTGATTTTTTTTTGAAAAGATCGAAAAGTAAGATGTGGTGATCCGATGGAAAATTATCAAGATATGTCCGTGTGAGGGCTTACGTGAGGCAGAGGTGAGGCGAAGTACGGGGTTCCCCAGCTATGATTCGAGCTGCGAGGACTAATTTTTAGAAGATGCCAATCATGCTGTGAGGGGATCTTGCCTGTTTATTCTTTTGTCCTGTGCTCCTTATTCTGGGGGTCAAAACACGAAGCAACATGCCTTCTTCACTCAAGCATCCTCATTTTGATGTTGAAAACATCCTATAGACATTGCTCAGCGCTCACCGACAACAAGATGCCTAAGCCTGTTGAATACAAAGTAAAATTTACGCCCAGAGTAACACTATCAACATCTTCATAAACTTTTGCTCCGTGGAACGTTCCGGTCTCGCCCAGAGTGAAACGAACTTTTATATTCTTATTTTGGAAAATAGGAAGAAATTCATCTTAAAGTTGTGCAGAAGGAAGCTGACTTTCATTTTTTTTTTTTTTGAAGCAGAAATGTGATCCACCATTCTGATGCCGAGGCACCAATATGTGCATCGCGGTCTAGAAGGATGAAAAGATAAGTGTTTTAAATTTTTTTTTGAATTGAAAAACTTCAGGGATTAAAAAGGAGGTCGAAATTCTTAGTTTTAATACTGAATAATTTAATTTGTAAGAAATGTAATGAATAAGTTTAAATATCAAATAAAATAAATTTATAAGAAATGCAATGTAAAATTTTAGACAGCAAGCATTTTAAGTTGAAACAATTTTCATGTATAATCTTAGATAACAAAATTATTAAGAGAAATTTAAAAATTATGATGAGGATAAAAATTGTTAAATTTAAAATAAATTATCATGTTAGAAATGTATAATAATGTAATGTGAATTAAAAGGTTTATAGAATGCTGAAATCATTATACTTCATGCAAATTTTAATATTTTGTGATTATTTTGAATGTGTAAGCAAATCCATAGAGGTTATTTTATCAGTTTCGAACATAGGATATCTAAGATATTTATAGAAATAATGTTCTTTGGAATGATTTGACATCAGTGAATGTGCATTAATCAATGTATATTCTTTAGAAGTAGAGTTAACATCAATTACATATGAATAATTCACCTGTTATAATGCGAAGAGTTATGTGTGTTTAGATAAATTTTATATATTGACTGATTAATACATTAACATTTTATGGGGAAAATATTTGTAATAATCTTGAATATTAATTTGAATTTAAATTAGAGATGGCCACTCATATAATCCTTAAAATGATAAAATGTAATAATTTAGTAATTGAATAGGCTGTTAGGGTAAAATATTGGATTTATTAATGAACATATAATTAGAAATCTGGTTGAGAAAGGGTCGACCCTATTACTGTTTATTTATTTTAAAAGATTGGAATGCTGGTGTCAAGCGTTGAAAATTCTTTTATGTGTGTCAATATTATATGTGTTTGATAATGTGCAAAGAGTTACTTAATAAATTGATTAGATTTAAAACTTGGCTTTGTTTTTCTTGTCAAATGCTTAAGCACTGAGTAAGAGATGACATTTTAGAGTTATTGCGGATTTAGATCTTCTAAAATAACACAACGCATATAGTTATTCACTTTCTAAGTTATATTGATTTTAATTATGGATGTTATTTTAAGGATATTTGGAATGGACTTTAAGTAGAGAATGCATCTTATGCTTGTTGCTAAGAGTTTCATTAAGTGGAGATATTAGTTGGTGGTTTATGAATTTGTTTGATATTAATTGAAGTTAAAGATATGAGATTTTAAGATTATTGATATGTGTGGATATTCACCTTGAAGTTAATAAGCAATGAATTTTGAGTGTCTGATAAGCAACAGGTGTGGTGTCATTCTAAATATTGAAAAATATTTGTAGGTGTAAATTCCTAATTGAAATTCTTAAATTACTTAATCTAAAGATTTGATTAGTAATGTTTTAAAGCTTCTTAAATCTATCAAAGGATTTCAAAAATCTTAATCTAGATATTCGTGATGGCAATTTGAGGAAATGTTAATTGCATTAACGATTATGTGGTAAAGGAGTATATGATTACATAGATTGGATATAGAGTAGTAAATGTAAACATTCTATTAACTTCATCTAATAAATTTCAAAACCAAAATATCCACAGCAATCGTCCATTAGATCTGCAGAGCTGCAACACGTCTTGAAATTAATTTTAATTTTTTTTATATAATTCAAAACTCATTTTTTCCCTCCTCCGTATCTAAAGTTCGATAAACAACACAAATTCTAAAACCAATAATTAAGACGAAGAAACAAGACAGAAAATGAAACATTAAGTAGGAGGTTCACAAGCCGGGGCTACTTACCAAAAAACCCTCGAATGCATCAAAATTCACACACAGGTGGCAGCTAATCGACCTTGTCGAATGCGAAAGCTTAAGTTTCCTCCCTCTGAGTTTGACGGTGGCTCCACTGCTCTGGTTTCACCCCTGGTTTGGTAGATGGCCAATCGTGTGAGGTCCATTTTATTTTGTTTCCTCTTAAGGCTATCCTTCGCTCTCTTGGTTTGTTTTCCTCGCTTATTTCTCTTCCGCTATTATTTGGTTACAGTTTCGCTTTCACACTGTCCGACATATGCTTATCTGCTGAATTTTACCCTTTTTAATTTCTTGTAAGACATGTATTTTGAAAATTGAATAGCTGTTTAAATATTTATGAAAACCTAAAAAAGGGGAGGGGACAAAATCCAAGATGGCGGAGCGAACTCTCCCACCACTTCCGGGGACTTTTAGTATGTTCAACAGGAGGCCCTCATGAACACCCAGATAGCAAAGAAAGCTTGTCTAAAAGCTTTTGGAAACCTTGTCGTCAGCAAGGGTAAAGGATTGTCACAAAGGTTTCCATGACAAGGGTTGAACCTATCGGCAAGGTAGCGGAAAGGTTCGCCAGTCAGCAAGAAATAAGGTTTTCTGTAAGGTTTTTAGTAAGATTTCCTCAAGCTTTTATTACAAGCTTGTTTCAGGCCTTTCAAAAGGTTGTTAAGAGCCCTCCTTCGGTGGACAAAATAGAACCCCCATCCCTCCTCCGAAGCCGTACTCCTACAGAGGGGATCCAACACCCTTTTTTATTCCCCTTCCTCTGGCGTCATCTTAGAGTTATCTGGAATGTCAATTAGGTAGATTCATTAGGAATCTTAATTAATCAAAGTTTAATTATTAATTTGATTAATCTAATTTTTAATTGAACTTGTACGATTTCTTTGCAGATTGTGACAATACTTCGCATTCCTCCGAGCCGGGGATCGAACTCGCGTTCATAGAGTTGGAAGGCAAACGCAATAACCACTATATCGGACGGGGCTGCACACGATGGGACAGGTGGTTCATAAAAAGTTTTCCTACGTCAAATTTTTGCGGGGAATGGTTTCCGAAACGGTTTGCGCGGAAATGCCTTTGTGGATTTGTCGTAAAAACCTTGTCGGTGAGGTAGTGCATAAAAAGCTTTCCTATGCAAACCTTGCGTCAATGGTTTCCTAAACGGATTGCGTGGAAATGATTTCGTGGACAGCTTATGGAAAGTGAAATGGCAACCTTTCCGCAACCTTCTTTGCTATCTAGGCATGTGTACTAATTTTAAAAACTATACGATTTAATGTTTTTTTCACTTCCATTTTGAGACTTCTGACTGGACAAATAGTACACTGAAGAGAATCGAGTATTAATTTCAGAAAAAAACGACATATTGTTCACGGATTAGTGCAAAATTTTATCGAGCTGTACATTTTTTGGAATGAATGCCAGTTACCCATCTAGATCTCTGCATTATTGTGTTATCCTGCTTACAGACACATTGGCTTGCAGGCAGTCTACCCTTTGACAGATCTGGTTCAAAATATCAGCCAGATCTACAATTATGATGATACAGCCATACGTCAAAGTTCTTCTATCATTTCGTTGCGCTTTTGAATCATCGAGTTCGTAAGAGTACGGAGAGACAAACAGACTTTTTGTAGGCTGATTTCGTGCAAAATTCGATATATTTTTTTAAATTCTCGTCCTTTTATAGTTAGTGTGCGTAAGGAAAGTCAAACAGACATAATTCCATTTTTTCTTAGCTTGGGAATGTCCAAAATTTAATGATTTTGAGATTCCAAAATTTTGAGAGCGCAATTCTTCACGATTATAATTTCTCTTCTTGTATGATAAAATAAAAATGATTGATTTATAAATTCAACAAACTTAGAACTTTTAGTCACTTTTTAGATTTATTATAAATAGAAGATAAAAATGGATGATTTAAATATAGCTTCAAACAATTTAGTGTCTTGTTAGTGGTAGAAAGCAACATTTCTTAGATAAAAAGGAGGTATTCTCTTCAAAATGCTTATATCAAAAAACATCCACTATTCTTAAAATTTATTATTTTTACATCTTCAAGAGAACTTGTTAACTTTTATGTAAGATACTTATAGCTCATGTTTCTTTCAAAGAAATAAAGTAATCGCACCAAATAATTTTCTCCGTATTTCTTCAGTTTTTAAACAAATCCTTGAGTTGTGTTCGCTGTTTTCTCTACTATATTTTCTTTGTTCTCTAACATAATAAACTGCATAGGTATCTGCGAAGAATGATTCTTTCGACAAAATAATATTTCCATGGAAACGAATTTTCTTCTATTTTCTGTGTAAATCTATCTTTCTTCAGTACATGAATATTTTAAAGTATATTCAGAGAATATGGAAATAATCTTCTAAGAGCTAAACATTCTCTTATTTCCGTTTATGCAAAAAGAATTTGTTTCATGCAAGCTGGGCTCTGATATTTCTAAGTATTTTCAACTCTTAATGGAAATATAATAGAATACAAGCATTCATTTTATATTTAATAAACAACGGTATATTTAGCTTAGTTAAAGATTGAAGCACCTTTCGGAAACTTTACTAGTGTTATTTCGAGACTACCTCCTTATTGCGAGCCATGGTCAGCTGACAGGGAAGACGTCTGAACTGGCATCTACTCTTAAAGCATTCGAACCATTCCATTGGTGAATTTTTGGTGAAACAGGGTCTCGAACCAGCGGAAAAACAGCTTTGAAACGGGGACTTTATCACCAGGCTACGGTAACGTCAATTATTAAAATAATCCAATAAACTTATTAACACTGAATGCGATCATTCTAATGGAAAGCAGTTCTCAGATGCGATCTAACTAACAAAATTATTCACTCTTGTCTTGAGAGGGTGTGTCACCTAAAGTTTCGTTCCCGCCTTATAAGCATGATGATTCAAAAGGATAAAGTCCCTTCAAAGCTAGCCCTCGTGGCTTCGAAACAGAACCTAATTAACCCTTCATATGGCACAATACTCGCAAATAAGAGTTCGGGCGCAATGTGCCTGACAGGTAAAAGTAAACAGTATCGTAATTAACATTGTTAATACCCATCAATTTTAATATTAGCATTCTAAAATTAATTACCAACCTACGTAAGAAGACTAAAAAAACTGAGGATATCGCTGCAAAAAAGTCATCATAAAGCAAAGACACGAGAACCACGTACTTCTTCACTTTCGGAACTCAGGACGCAAAAGTCTTGCAATCACTTAAACCAAACACGCTGATGTATTGTTTCTTTCCTTTGATCGAAACAGATTCCATGGAAACCGATTTTTAAAACAATAAACTTTACTTGATAAGGTTATGAAATGATTACAATAAATCCGTGATTTAAAAGAAAAACGGATATTTCGAACAATCATATGCAATGGCGGATTTTGTCAGTATGGGGACACAGGCGAAAAATTGCTTTGAGGCCCCCTCCCCTATCCAATGTTGAAAAATCGTCTTCGATATAGGTAGAATAGGTTTTGAGTCCCGTAGATGCTCGACGCAAGAGGCGAGCCTCTAACACCTGTGCGAATAACCGCCACTGATCATAGACGTGCCAGGTTGGGAGCAATGTTCATGTGAGGTCAGTATGGCGATATCTTCTCTCCACATAGCTGGCAAGTCAATTGAATCGCGAATTGGAGACCTGACTCCAACAAAGACCTAAACTTATACGAGTCGGATGCACGTTAAATTAATCTATGGAAGCTGGTGGTGGCTAGTTAGATCGAAAGTAGCTCAGGTGTATGTCATGATCATTTGGTCAGGGTTCAGAATTGAAGATTCATACCAAAATAATTTCGTGTAAGATTAAAACCAGATGTTAGTCTAACTTAACTAAATTAAGTGTTTATTTTCTGCTTCGCTATCATTCCCTTGGTTTTTGTAATATTAAAATTCATAATAATAAAATTGGAACAAAATGAAGCTAATGTTGCTTTTAATTATCATTCTTTACTTCTTTCATTAATACTTATTTGACAAGATAGGATTATTTATTTATCACCTTCAAAATGATTTTGTTTATTATTATTATTTCAAGTTTCACATAAATACTTTTTGCAGCTAATTTTCATTTTAATAAGAAACATTAAATTAGGATATTGCTGTCCACCTCTGGAGAATAGTTCTTTGAGGATTTGCAAAATAGTTTTGACTTTTATAGAAGAAACGGTTTCCAATTTCGGAAGAAACTGCTTTGATCTTTCTTTTACTTTTGAAACCCAAAGGGATGTAAGAGCTTTTAAATCTTTGTGAATATTTAAAGATTACTTCAATTTTTTGCTTTGATTTCCGATTGTGAAACCACTTACTCATCAGAAAAAATGAATTAACAGAACTGTAATAGCATGAAAATGGTATTTATATATTCTAAGAAATAGGCTGGTGCTCTGATTTTAATGAAAATTATTTTATAAAGTTCAGTGTTGAATTCTGAAACATTGTACTGAAAAATTCTTTCTAACTAGAAATCTTGAATTATTTTTTATTAATGAGTTTTATAATAATTCCAAGGAATTACAAGAATTTATATATAAATTATTTTCTACCATTTTATTTTGAGCCCTTTTTTGAAGTATTCAAATTAGATGTTTAAAATTTTGAGAGCAGTGTTTATAAATTAGTAACGCATCCAATTGATGTCATTGACGTTATTTTGATTCATAACACCATGTTTACCATCGTGGAAGCGGGCTTACTATCGCTTTCTATACGTATGCTATTATTAATAATTTGATACAATTTGGTTTAGTTTAATTCGATTAACGTCCTGATGTCCAGTACCATGAGAGCTATTTGAGAACCGATCTCATGATTTTGAACAATGATCAGATGACAATGACTACCTCTATACCACCATAGGCATAAGATTAATACATACAGGCATACGATTACATACTGGTTTTAAGCAATCAGTCACGACCCCAAATAGGGTCTAGTAGGAAATATTGAGCTCGTGAAATTTCACGTATGGGCTTCTTTATTGAAGTTCTTCAACATTTATAAGCAAGATTCTCTTCACTTAAATAATTCGGTTAAAACGTATTAGTCCTTAATTGGAGAGATCAGAGTTAAGGTGCACCAAGTCCATGTTTAGGCCGTTTTGTACTAACATTGGCATGGTAGTGTAGAAATGTTATATTTTCTGTGTTATAATTATTCAAGTCCATAATTCAATCTGTATCACCAGGCGACTAGAACAATTAGAAGACCACTGTTATTTTAAATTCAGCTATTCAACGTTGAGGTCTGTTTCCCAAGAAACGAAGAGCATGATCTTAGTTCACTTTAACTCTGAATCATCTAATTTGTATTTTAACATCCTTTCAGTTATCGTTAATTGCTACTTTATTTCCTTTTTTATTTTCTTAAGTTAGGAAAAAATACACTTTTTCTGATGGAAATGTGGTCTCGAGTTAAAAAACGATGTTTATTCTCAGTAAAAAGACATAACCACACGCTAGCTCGTTAACACTAAAGTCTAGATAAAGCTGATTTAGTAGTGTATAGTACGATAAACTTACAGTGAAGAGCATTGCTTCTATCTTCATTCTACATAGCCCTGTTGTAACGGCTTATCGGATACTGATAACGTAAATCCTTATGGAAGTGAAAACGTTTAAAAGCTGCAGACTTTCATGACAAATGCTTGAATAACTAGCGCAACGTTGTTTAACTGACATTCTCTCTCTCTGTCTCTCTTTGTGCAACAAATATTACACTTGCATACTTGTGTCTAACTCCTACATTAAACCTTTCAAGATGGAATTGTAGAGAAATAAGAGGTAAGCTACAGGTCAAATGGCTCAGGTAAAGAATTTATTCGTTACAATGAGTTTTTCTTTTTACTTCAGTACAAAGTTACAGCCAAAAGCATATAATATGACCTAAATGACCTGTATACTGGGATTTAAATTTCCATTACTCTCATAAGGACAATGACAAAAGTTGCCGTGTTTCATATACATGCAGTGTACCAAATCTCTCTCAGTATAACTATATATTACACACCTTCCTATTTGTTTCATAGATATACTGCATAGTTAGCTTTCCTCGTCTCCAACAACAAATAATTCGCTTCATAAAGATTAAATTACAATATAACTTGCAATTTCTATTGAATTCTGCAAGATGGTTCTAAAATAAAAAACAACTGCTGAATCATACAAGTCTATTTAGACATAGTTGTCCCGGTTTGAAATACGGGTGATATTTATATGTCACACATTCTTTATACTTACGGAACTAAGTAATTTAGAAAGCTAAACAAGAATATCCAAAAGAGTAAATAAAATACAAACCAAACTAAGCAACCTTTCAGCCCATTTTTCCTGTATATCGTAACAGCGTTTTGAAAAGCAATCAACACAAGATGATACCTCGCAAATATTTGGCACTTCACCAACATATTGACGTAAAAATTGTGGTACTAGATCATTTTCCTTAAATATACGAAGGCTGATTCCCTATGACGCAAAATGCAAGAAATTTTATTAGATTGGCTGTCAGAGTCCACTTTTAAACTTGACTGCGGCAATATGTTCGAGCTTGGCTGGAACAATTAAAAATTCAAAGGAAACAATTTAATCCTCTGTATTATTTTAATTTGTTTAAAGGATCTGATTTGATTTCTTTCTTAGAACTTAATTTCAGCTAATTATTACACGTAATTTTTCTCTAAGGATTTTTCGCATAAATCTTTTACTATGTAACTCCGCAGCCAAACACAGAATTTCTTGCTTTGATTGTATAATGTTATCATTAATTTCAAAGCGAACTCGTTCGATTATCGTTTGGTCTATTACAGTTATAACTTTTTAGTCTATTGTTAAACTGCGGTTTGTTTCATTTGCGCTAATTTATAAAAATCATTATTTCATACATTTGTCCCATTTCTTTCAATTTGCAAAAATAAATGGTGTTATGGTGTCTTGATAAACGCTGTGTTTTTCGAGAACTCATTACTGACTTCCTTTATTCATGATCCCATTTTAAACTTGACCCCAAAAGCTTTTAGACTTTTGTTTTTTTATGGATCTTTTCTTTTTTCATTTGCTTGAATTAATCATTAAAAAGTTTACAATAAAATCTTCCTGTGTTAGAGACTTCTTTGTATTTCTTTATTTTTTCAATAATAATTTTGTATGCTCTATAATACTTTGTAGATTAGGGTGGAGTGAAAAAGTCAAGAGTTTTCCGATCAAATAGATCTGGGCAGAAGCATTTGTCTATTGACAAACATATTACTGCCGAGTTTTTGCAGAATTTCTGCATTTCATCTTCATTGCTCACAAGAGCTTCAAAATTTTACTTTTCATACAAATTTTCAGATATTTTACCAATATAGATCTGGCGGATTGGATTTCTAATTACACTGTTAACCGACCAGATATGTGACCGGGAAATGACTACTGGTTCTGGTGATCTACAAGCTACTCAACGGCTTCAAAAAACTGTTGCAAGGAAGGCGAGAAACCAGGCTTTAGAAAAAGCACGTCTTGGTAAATTTCAGCTGGAAGAGATGAAACCACCTGAAATCTTAGGAGAAGAAAATGTTAAAGTTTGTAACAGCAATGACTTTGCCTTTGTCAAAAATACTCCATCGTGTTTCACTCTCCAAACAAGGCTGAAGCTCGCAACATTTGCACGATCATGCGACAGATATGGAGTTGCGTATCGACCAGATGCCGCTCTTGCATCAGCATTACTTCATGATCTCAGCAGTGAAAAAAATGAGAGAAGTAAAGTTCGAAGAGAGAGACCGAAATCGAGACATAACTTTTATGAACAAATACCGAGGGAATGAATGGAAGTTCTCCGAGGTATTTACTTTGACGGTCGGAAAGACAAAACTTTGGTGATGGAAAAGACGGGCGCAAGCTGTTCCTCCGGTGAAGAACACCTTTCATTTTCTTCAAGAACCTGGTAACGTGTATCTTGGGCACGTTTTGCCGATTTCTGAATCAGCATCGAGTATCAAAACTGCGTTATTGGATTCTTTTCACCGTCCAAAACATAGACTTTTCTAAAATTGTAGTGGTTGAGTGCGATGTCACTTGCTGTTAATACAGAACAGAACTCCGTCTCTTACCCCCGTACCCGTGACCAGACCGGTCACTGAACGGTTTGATGGGCAAGACACGGGAATTTTATTTAAGAAAAAGAAAAACAAAATAAACAAAAAGAAGGAAACATATACACTATGTACAGCACAGGGATTTACACTTTTACGCAGGATATAGTGAAAGCGTTACATGCCTTCTTGAAAGGGAGATTGCCAGACGCCTGCAGTGGGTAGTTTGTCAACTTTATTCTAATAAAATTCCACTAAGGCATTTGATAGAACACTTGGACGGACCAACAACTGCCCCTCAAGGATTCTCTGGACCAACTGGCAAAATGTTAAGTAACTGCGATTATTTACCGATTAATGAAACTTTTCTACAAATTTTAGGAAACTTTTCTATTATTTAAAAAAATGGCAGCGATAATTTTAGTACGGTCCAGAGATACCTACGGGATATTTGTATGGCTGCAACTTCAGGCCACTGCTCACCGTGATTTGCTGATAAAAACAATGGGAAATTGTCACATGCCAGATGGCTCATAACTGCCAATCGATTGCTTCGATTTTACATAAGCTCAAGAGAGCCATCTGAGAAATTTAAGGAGATTTCTAAATTCATAATAAAAGTTTATGCACCCTTGTGTTTTTATATAAAATATAATCCAATCATCATAGAAGCTCCCCTTCACCTACACTGAACTATAAGTTTCTAACTGTACCAAAGCAATGAACTTTTTTAAAAAACTGTGGATGCAACCATTCAGCGAAAGAGTTTCTTCGTACAGCCAGAAAACATACTTATTGCCATTCTTACTGATAATAGATCACATATTAGGAAGCCGGGTACGCGTAGAATTCTTTCTGCACAGGCAAGAAAATCACTGCAATAATCTTGTACACAAGTCTGAAATCCCAAAATTTAATTTCAGTGCTGAAGATTATGTTGATCTTATAAACTGGCAACAATGTGAAGTAACAGAACCACTTTGAAACGACATCTATCCTAAGACTTGCGTGATTTCAAAGAAGAATGTTCTCTCCTTCTTGTGCTTATTTGTGAATTTCCCAGTCACAACCAGGCATTTTAAAGGTGCGTGAAAGCAGTCACTGAGGCTTCTAGTAAAATATGTGGAGGGTCTGTCCGAGATGGAGAATTGTAGACAGGACACACACAGTCATGCCGGCTATCGAGAATAAGGCATATTATAAACCTGGTATAATTAATAAGTAGATGCAAGTAGCGTCCCAATGTAGGGTGATTGAGATGGGTGCGGGTGAAACTCGACATCCAACCACCTCCACGAGGTGAGTTCTTGGTGGTTTCTGGAAACCAGCAAAGAGATCCATACAATTATAATAGTTATAAGAAAGCTTAATTAGTTTTTATGGCATAATTAATAGTTTATTATTAAAGGGAATTGTTTATTTTCGGTAGCTAGTTCGGCGAGTAGCCAATGCATTTAGAAATAATTTCCGTCAAAATTACAATAAAAAATGAATTTTTTTTCGAAAATAATAAAATTTTGAGACTGCTGCGGGGAATACGGGAAATATGAATGAAAAAATTCAGCAGTGATATGTTAGTCAATAGACAACTTTTGCCACCTAGTGCTATTTGATAGGAAAACTTCTGATTTTTTCGCTCCACCCTACGCTACATTCCGTTGTCCGTTGCCTCTTTCGCATATTATAGCGAGTCGTTCTAGTCTAGCATATCTGCCCAAGTTCAGGAGTCAATGTCTCATGATAGAGGGAGACGTGGCAACGCCTGTTAGTTAGTGCAACCCTCCAACACCTAGGCACTACCTGAGCTCCAAAATATATGGTGGCCGGTTGACTTCCTGAAAGAATTTCAGGGGAAACTTTTCCATCTTTATGTTTCGTCTAGAGGAAAACCTCCAGAATCCAGGCAACCGTAGCGAGCAATTCGTTGATAAAAAAGACACATATGTCTAATGTTCTTTTGAGTAATAACGGTTAGGAGCACAGACAGAAGATAAAGCCCATAAAATTATTCTTCCATTTCATGTTCCTCGGCTATGTCATACCTTAACTCACAAGACCAATGGTGTTGAAATTATAATAAATTAATACATTTTCCATGTTCTTTGGTGAAATTAGAAATACTTTATTAGGTAGTTTCGAGATAATGTTACTTGAAAATGTAAAATCTGTTCTAAAATAATAGAAATAATAGAATATTTGCAACATATTTGAAAGGAAGAAAAATATCAGTTTCTTTATGTTATAATATTTAAACAGTTAATATTAATTCTGTATTTATTATATTATTTATTCTTCAGTGTCGATCTCACACACACAATAGAAAACATAATACGCAGTTTATTTTCTTTAGTTAAACAGCAGTTTTTAATTCCCTAGTGAGAAGACTTTCTATATTTTTTGCTTTCATTCAACGTCAAAACATAAATGCATCGTAATATGAGTACAACACTGCAATATGGATTTGAAATAAACAATAGTTATTAATTTCCAAAGGGATAACATTAAAAAATGTCGAATTCTTTTTTTTTATTCAACATTCCAAAGAAATTTCTTTGAAACTTCATACAAGCATTGGGTACCTTCTTAATACATAGTCGATGCCAGTTCAAACATCCGAAAAAAGCAGCACCTCAAAAAATACGGATAACTAATATTTTTAGCTGTTAAAAGAAAGAAAGAAAGAAAGCTGTTTCTTTATACTTGTCTTACCCTTTATTTGAAAGAACTTACTTAGCGAACTAACAAGAAAAATTCAGTGTGTTAAAAAGACGATAATAGTACGTGTTAAAATGTTTTATATTTCCGATATCGAGATTAAAGTTCTTAAAAAGTTTTCTTTCATACTCTCTGCTCTGAAAGAGAATATTAGGAAAGAAAAAACTGTCAATTTTGTTCTTATTTGATTTTTAAACGACTTTGCGGGTGATACAAAAGTGCGTTTTGTACTCGCTGGCAGAAGAAAAAACCTGACCAAACATCACTGATCGTTAAAATCGATTCCATTTGACAAGAAGATTGAAAAAAAATACTGAACTTAACTGAGAAGAACGTTGTACTTAGTATCTCAGATAACAGCTGCATTCTAAGAATTTATTTTATTATTGAAAATTTCCATTGCCAATAACACAAAGAAATTGCAGAATACCGTATGGTATTGAAAAATATTTTAAATATTGTGCAATACTGAACAAATTTTCAATATTGTGCAATACTGAACAATATTTTCAATATTGTGCAATACTGAACAATATTTTCAATATTGTGCAATACCATATAATATATAATACTGACACAATATTATGCAACATGCTTTGCTACATAAGAGACCATATTTTTAGAAATCATTTTTTATACTTTGACTTGATTTTTTTAAAATTAAATTTCAAATAAACTAACGCTTTATGTCAAAGTTTTTAAAACTATGAATTTTCAATTTGCATTTAAACAGGAGATTTGAAGTTTCTGTTTTCATTGAATGAATAAAAGAATAATAATATTCTTAATTCATCATTTTGGAACAAAATATCGTTGGCATATATATATTTAAGAACACCATCTAACTTCCCTTGATTTTAAATACACCATTAATAAAATTATACTCATAAACAAATTTCTTTAACTTAAGGTTATATTTCAATTTACTGCTTAATATTTCCACCATTTAAAACCTTATTGAAAGATGGCTGAAAAAGCTTTCTTGTTTCTTATTAGTATAATCACAAATTATTTTTTGAGAATACCAGCAATCAAACGTTTTATCGTTCTGAGATAAGACGATCTTGTAAGAAGGAAGTTTTAAAAATTTTGTTTGATTAAATAAATAAATAAAACAGCAAACATCTCAAACAGCTAATAAAATAACAAAAATTTGAGACTTTCCCAAAACCATGTCCCACAACAAAACCGAAAAGATTCATGCTTATCTTCACACAAGTCATCTGATAAGTTAAGCCATGATAAATGAAGAATGATGATTTTATCCTAAATTAGCTCTACTCTTATCAGACTTCATTTAAGAAACTGTTGCAATTTAAGGATAAAAGCTTAAATCAGACTGCACCACGACTAACTTTGATGAGGAAGTTAACCGTTTATGAAGTCGTGGTAAGTATACTTACCACCAACTTCCCCAATTTTTAAATGCAATTTTTAAGGTTAGCGTCAGTTCTATTCAAATTTTTCGATGGAACAAAACCCTGGATGTCCCAATGTCTTATCTTAAATCATAACCAAGTCTCTTAACTTGGTAATTAATTATTAATTAATTAAATTAATTAACAAAAAATTAATGCCATCTATTAAGCTAAATGAATTCCTTTTCTTAAACTAACGTCAATCTCAAAGCTATTTTATTACACCATTACTAGAAAAAAATGGCCCTTTGAAGGGTTAATTAAAGATTTTGCTGCTTCCGCCCCCATACGACAGAAATAGGTACCGTTTTCCAATAAAAGTCCCCCACAACATCTCCCCTTACATCTACGTTAATTCCAAGTCTGAGTCAGTCTTCAAACTTTTTGTCTTTCAATAAAACTATAAGCATCTGGGAATAAGCATATCATAGATAGGGTTTTATGTAAGTAGCTACTTGGAAGAAATAATATGACACAGAAATAAGTATTTCAAATTATTTATGTACAAATATTTCAGCTGAAATTCTAATTATATTGTCTGTACTTTCTCGTTTACATAGAAAAAACTTGCATTCATTAAAAAAATAATCTTCACAGTTTTCATTTTAGACCTCCCTAATTCTATAAAAGCCATTTTTCGAATTAAGGCTCATGCGAAGAATTGCGTCTGACTCTTTCTCTTTGCGTAAATTAATTAAAAAAACTCAAATATACGGCGAGCCAGATGGATGATATTAGTCATATACTCCTTACACCAAAACTGTAGAATTGAAAATTCCTTTGCTGAAAAAGACAATTTTCTGAAACATATTATCGATTTCCCTCAGTTTTCATTTTGCAAATTAAATGAGTAATTTATTAAGAAATTGGTACTATGCCGACAACGTTTCTACGTGTATTTGCTTTGGCGTCTTTAATCTCTGTTACAACCTGAAATCTTTTTAAAATATCTAGAAAACCACAGATACTTTATCATTTCAATTCACAAGAAAAAAAATTGTTAAAAGATTAATGTTAGTTCTTGCTAGCATCGATGCAATCTTCGCTACTATCATACGAGGGTTGTAAATAAAGAAGTGGCAACGTAGTCCAGAAAGTCACAGAAGGTCGGCCATGCGCAAACAGGATATGGGAGCCGTGAGTTGGTGCTGTTGTCGATATGTAAATTGCATTAAAAAGTCGATCCAGTTTGAAGGGTAGTTTTTGTGCGGCGTTGAAGTGGAGAGTGTCATTTTTACCGCTCTAAAACATGCTTGCAAAAGGTGATCAGTGGCCGTGTATTAAATTCGAGGTAGCCGGTGGCAAAAATTCCTCTGAATTTTATCACGGATCACGTGAGGTCTGTGGCCAGTGCGTTATTGTATAGGACGGTCGCACGGTGGGTCAAAGCGTTTCGTGGGGGTCGGAATGGGTCTGCAGATTTGCACCGCACAGGCCGGCCGTCTATTCCCCAACATCAAATTTGCATCTTGAGTGGTTTCCTTTCAATAGGCCGTCTATGGACTGTCCGAGAATTATCCGTAGAAGTTGGTCTCAGTCATCAAACGGTGTGACACATACTGAAGAAATGGTGAATGTTAGGACGCACCGTTTCTCTCATCAACAAACAACACCTTGCCAATGGTATCCTATGGCTTTCTGACATTCGGCAAAAGGTGCAAAACTTTGCTGGTGATTATATTGAAGGAATGTAATGCAATTTTACTTGTAAGTTCATTATAAATTTTTTACGATCAATGTTGCCACTACTTTATTTACAACCTTCGTATATTACGTGTAGAGCTTGAATTTTTGAAAACCAGATTTTTTTATCTGAAGACAAGACATTTTTTATGCACAAAGACAGTTTTCATAAATATCTGCTAGGTACCATGCTTTTTCTTTAAAAGTTCGATTAAAATGTTTATCATTTTATCAAAGCAGTTCACTTGATTGCAAACGAATTGTAAATTTCCTACAATAATATTCCGATTTTCATAAAGCATTTGAAATGCACTTGAAATTTCCAGAATTTCAAGCTTTCCCATTGCAATATAAAAGTTTTCTTGATTCATAGATTCGCTTACCCACCTAGGCTTTCTCAAAAATAAAACTTAACCATCACAAACCAATTATCGTAAAACGCTTCTGGTAACTGAAATCACGCCAGACACAACTCGCGTGCTGGCCACCATAGAAAAATAAAACGATCCGTTAAATCCCAAGAGAATCTAACAAACTCCTCCGAAATCTTGAGCGAGGAGAACAATGGATCAAAAAAACTCCTCCAAATCCGATATCATAAAATTGCCCTATTGAACTTCTCAGGTATCGCTTTCAACGCGAGAGTGTTTCGTGAAGCCTCATTAACCGATTTGGTTTCGTGGGGTTAGGAATAATTTAGAAGCAGCAGAGAATGGTTGAGAAGGGTGGGCGAAACTTAATCTCTCTCCTCTAACCCAGAAGAAGGGGGAGAGAGACAGAGAAAACTAATTTGTACGTGTTTGATCAATGAAAACATCCCCATGTATCGCTGCTCTCAACCCACCCTCTACTCTTCCCCATTCCCCTTTTAGTCTGTGGGAATTTAAAATTCGTGTTTTCAGCAACGCAACGCCCTAGGATAGTTCTGTGTGGTGAGTTTTGAGGAAAATAATAATGTAAATTAAGGAGCTTATTCACTGCGCTCGTTACTAATTAGTGGAAGTTTTGAAATGTGTGTATGTGAGAGAAATTTTCCCGGTTAGCAATTTCGGATCGGCAAATTCTCATGGGAGTTTTGTTCCAAACGGGGAAAATTTTGAAGCATTTGAGATACATGGATTTGAGTGGATAACAGTCGAGGTAATATTAATCCGCCAGCTGCAGTTTCATTGAGTGAAAGTTCTATTTAATAAATAATAAAATCTGGTATGGTGTAATTAATTTAACTTAATTTGATATTGGGAGTACTTGAACAATGTGTTAGTTCTCATAGTGGTTGTAGAAATATTTACCTTGAACTCATTCGTCGATGGATAATTAAGTTTTAAAAGTTATTGTTTAAGTACCAAGCATGAATTTGCTGGCTTTAGTGCTTGAGAATAAATGCATTATTACCCTCTGAGTTCATAATAGTTTCGGGGTATTAATTTAATTCAATTTCGGAGTAATTGAATCCACGAAAAAAAGCAAACTCAGGGAATTCTATTCCAAAATAACTGCCATGGGGTATTTTTGTCTTGTCCTCTAAGAACCTATTGTGTCTACTCAATAGGAATATTTAAAAATCGGTTCTGAAACTTTGCGTGAAAAACTATGCTGACACTTACCTTTCAAATAGGAAGGAAGGAATAGAAGCACTTTTAGATTTTAGCTAACGATCTATTTTTGAAGTCTTATCAAAAGTGAGCGATAATTATATAAATGTCATCAGTACACGTTTAAGCATCAAATACTTAAAATATAAGAAATCCGATCTTTAAATTTTAAAAATTAAAATGGTATATCTTTCTGCACCAAAATCCAAACCCTTACTCTTTATTATATTTAATTATCAATTATCTGGGCTGTATTTTAAAATTTTTAGAATATCTTCTATCTGCTGATGATTTGAAACAATTAAGGTTGATCCATCTTATATGGATACTCTTCTTTTGCAGAAAAGATATTGTCAGTTTGTATCAGTGTTGCATGGACTACAGAATATTTGTTAATATTGAGAATTGTAGCATTCTTAGTTATACTCTTAAATCTAAACTTTTAATTTATTCTTACCAATTCGAACATTTCGCTGTATGTCACTTTTATTTAAATGATCTATGTGTTACTTGTTACATACTTTTTTTTTCCCCGCATATTGACAATATACTTAAAAAAGCTTGTAAAAAATTTTTGTTCTCAAACGTAAAACTAGTCATTTTTCTAATAAGTAGGTTTTAAAATTCAAGATTTTTGAAAAATGCCTTTTCTGTGTGTTTCAATATTAGAAATTTATAAATTTTACTTGATTTTATTTGCTAAACATTGAAAGGAAGCGTCGTTGCTTTGACCTTTGAACGGAAACCTGGAATTTGTTTGACGCCTGAACAAAGTTTAGCCCATTTATTTTCAAAGTGTTAAAGCAATTTACCAAGTCAGAAATTTAACAAAAACTATTCTTATTTATAAAAACACTTTTTATACAAATTCATATTTTTAAAAGAATCATATTCATTAAAATGTCCAACTTTTGCAAGCTGCGACGCGAGGGGAACTCTCGTGAAAAAGTTGTGAAACGTAACGTTCTTGTTTGATTTCTTTATTGTAACAAGCAATTTACTAACAAAAAATTCTGTCGACGATCCTTGCTGTGCAGATCTTTTTACTTTTGTTCAATTTCACTTTGGCTTCGAGTCAATTTCACCCAAAGGGTTTGAAGCACAATCGGTTGAAGTAGAAAATGCAGACCCTACATGGCTGGCATATATTTCTTAATTAGCTCGAACTCTGTAGATAACAGAGCTGAGAGGAATAGGTTTTATCATTTCTCTACAGCGGTGAGATCTCAATTAACCCTTTATAAGGCCATATTTTTTCTAGTAGTGGTATTATAAAATAACTTAGGTATTGAGATTAATTTAAGAAAATAAATTCATTTAGCTTATTAGATGACATTATTTTTTGTTAATTAATTTTATTAATTAATAATTAATTACCAAATCAAGACACTTCGTTATGGTTCGAGATAAGAAATTGGAACATCCAGGTTTTTGTTTCATTGAAAAATTTGGGCGAGAACTTAAGCCCACCTTAAAAAATGCATTTAAAAAGTGATGAATTTGGTCGGAAGTATATTTCCACGGCCTTAAAAGGGGTTAAAGTAAATATTGAAGCCATCAGGACTCCAGTTTCCATTCCAAGGTTATTGCAATGTATGAAAAGGACGAAAAGCTTGTTTTGAAGCTACGCGATTGCTATATTTGGAAGAGTCACATAATTATGAACCATGGTCAGACAGCACGGGCGTCACTTGACAAACACCCTCTTCAGATTTCTTCATTTCACCATTGACAGAACGTTTGACTCTAAAGTATTTAATATGTCTCTAGCAAACAAACATTTTCGATGGATATTCAATGAAATCGGAAAATGAAACCAAGATTCGTCCATCATGTTCCGTCGCCCCTTTCTAAACTATGTAGTACAATGTAATTTAAGTGTCTAAGAATAAAATTTTTCTATATGGATCTTGATAATTGTTCGAAATTCATTGTTCTGTACCATAATCAGAAAATTTTTCGATCCGATAAGAACGCAGATTATGATCAATTAAATATGCAGAGATAATCAAAACTTTAAAATTATATTGTTGGCAGATTCAGAATTGCAAAATAGAGTCTATTCATACTCAAGTGGTACATATCTACTCCGTCAAGCAAATTTTACTTTAAATCCATTACACACCTTCCAAAAGAAGAAGGGTATGATGGCGTAGAACTGCATAAGATAGCGTGCAGTTAGATGTAGATAGCACTCCCAAGTGTATGACGTCACGTTAATTGCCTCCATTATGACGAACTAAAACGAAAATGGAACTGTCTGTAAAAATTAAAAAATACAACTGACACTTATGACGCTATCATGTTTAATTTGAAATCGGATCCATTAACAAAAGAGTGCCTGATACCCGATTCGACTGATATCATAAGATTAAGTGTTCTGTGACCGAGTAGCGAATATTGTTTTTCATAAGTAAAGCTACATTACGAAAATGATGAGTTTCAATAAGAAAATATTATTTAAATTCAAATTTCATTTATTATTCCGATTAAAAGAGGGTAAAATAAAGCACAATAAAGCGGTTTTGATATGACACGGAGATTTTTAAGTACCAAGAACGAAATGAAAGATGAAATGACGCAGATATCCAATTAGTTAAAAAAATAAATAATCCCATCTTCTAATACTTTGAGGGAAAAAGAATAAAAATTGCTTCTCCATCTGCAACACAAACATTTTCTCGAAGTGTTCCATTATTTTGATCCAACCTAATATTGCAAACGATATTTTAAATTTCAGCCCATCATGTGACATTCGAAATAGCTTCTTGTTTTCTTTGAAGGAATTGGAACAGGGAAAGTACTTTATTTATTCTTTATAACAAACACTCCGTAAGTCGATTCGGAATCGTTCCATAAATGTAAATAGTTCCAATCGATGTGCAGCTGCATAAGTAAATAAATAAATAACGAACAGTGACGAGAGATGGCTAGAAATAACATTAAATTGATGATGAGTTCTCTCTCAGAATCGTTAGTACTAATGTTCTCTATCAATTGCCGCTGTTACTCTCTTTTCTATTTTCATGGTTTTACTTTTTCCTTGACTTGTGGGGTTTTTATGTACGCATGTTTTTCGTTGGAATGGTTTCAATGGTAAGTATTATTTCTAAAATTCTTCCATGTGTTACATTTACTTTCCCACTTATATGTGAATGAAATTCAATTTTCGTAATTTATGTTGAAAATATATTATGTGACTCGTTCTAAATGACTGTTAGAAATGAAGAAAAATTATTAACTTGGCAGTTTTAACATGTAGTAATTTATTATGAAAAGGGACATCTTTTGGAATGATGCTTGATTTATAAAATTTAATTTTATAAAAGATTGTTGAAGAAGATTTATTACCATGAAGTGTTTGGCGCTTTGATCTAAAATGCTTCCATTCAAAGTATATTTGTTCAACAACAATTAATTAAAAAGTCATTTAACAAAACTTATATTTATTAGATAGTATGTAATCCCTTCGTTTTTCTCAAGAGAATGCATAGTTTTTATTTAAACAATTCTAAGAGAAATACAACATCATTATTTTTCCTTATCCAGCATTTACCTTTGTACCAAAGTCATTTTATTGCATCTTATTTTTTAAATTAAAATCATCAAATACTATTTCTTTGATGTAAATGATCTCTTAATATTTATAGTGCCGTGCCTTTAAAAAGAAAACATGAATTGTTTCGCGTGAATTACACGATCTATGAATTTAGATTAAACTTTTTGGTGTATATTTGATTTTATATTGGAATTAAAGTTCATATAAAAAAATACGTTTTCTGTTAAAAAAAAAAAAAGTTCATTCATATTTAACAGTTGATTTATCATTTTTTTGATAATTTTACGTAAAAAAAATTCAATATTTTAGTTTCAAAATTAGGTACAAAAAGTGCTTATTTTCTAATTTTTGGATTTTCTGAAATCGAATTCCACATTATTTTTCAAAATTCAAAAGAGAGAACTCATAATTTTTGGAATTTCAATACTTAATGTTTTTTTAATATAGCCGATACCAATATCCTTAAATCATCTTAAGGTTTTTAAATTCTTCTTTATAGAGACATAACAATTTTGTGGAATGAGCCAGAAATTTGAACCTGAGTAATTACTTCCGTATTTTAAAAGGCATTTTTAGACAAATTTCTTTTCCCTCGTTTTTAAACTTCTATAAATCTATATGTCACTGAACTTTCTCCATCGCCAAAATAAAAGGTTTATTGAGTACTTAATTTGCATTAACCAGCCTTCAATTAATTTTGGTGTTTACAGCAAAAAGACCATCTTCCCTTCGCACACTAAATAGCTGTGTCAGTTTAATGATTCACCAAGAAAACATCTGGTTTTGAAGTCAATTTGTTCTTTTAATACTCAATAACTGTCATGGGCTTTACCATCAGCAAATATTGGGGGGGAAGTTAAGAGTTCAGTATTTGAGAAATCGTTATTGGTGATTTATGTTCTGAGTTTAAGTGTTAAAATAAATTTCACTGTAAAAAAAATTACCTGACATATGTGCCGTGACAGTTTTTAATCATCAAAAAAACCGTCATGTGATTAATCTTGCTTTTTCAATTCACAAACTTGTATTTGGGTCTTGTTCGGTTCAATTTCCTGTTGTATAGTAAATTTGTACAAAAATAGATTTTGCATATATTTATGGACGTTACTTTAGATGTTACTTTACGTAAAGGTGTTCAGAAAAATTTTCGTATTTAAAAAAAAAAACCTCAACTAGCTATGATCAAGGAATAATGAAGACATGAATTGTCATAAATGATTTATTTATATATATATTTTGCAATTTAATTGAAACGCAGGTATTATTCTCCAGTTGATTCGTATGCGATTTTTGAATTATATCAAATACTATTAGATTTTATAAGGTTTCTTTTTTACGAAATGCTGAAATGAATTACATATGATGACAAAACTCTCAAGTATTTAAGCTTTAAGAAAGTTGAAATAGCTATTATTGAATTTCTATTAAAGCTTTACCGTATAACTTATATTTCTAAACAACTAAATAATACTAATAGCTTATATTAGCATATAGATTTTATCATTTCTTGGTGAAATTGAAACGTTGTTTCAGACAATTTACAGAATTTATCAATACAATAGTGCTTTATAAAAGTTGTTAAGCTGTTACGACGATAAAACTTAATACGCATTATTAAGTGACTAGCTATAACCGCTTCAATAATAATATTAGCTTTTTTTCGAATTTAGTGTCAACTATCTCTACTAATAAATAAAAGTCGACTGTTGGCACTCTACATGGAATACAGTTCAATTTAGAGCTGCCACATTTGCGACTAACATAGTTTAGAAATAAGGAATGTCGTTCTAAGAGGAATTTATTTCGAATTTCAATAAGAACTTTAATAAATTAAAAATTAAATGAAAATTTGACTTTCTACTTCCACAACTTCCGGAAATATTATCACAGAAATAACTTTTTGCCATTTTAAAATTCAAAATTTTGTCTTTTCAATGATGCCAATTTAGTTGTTCTACAGTATTTTTCTTTAATTTTGAAAAAAAAATTAAAATATTTTTATGCATTATTTGCAACAATAATTTTCCTTGTCCGATGAAATTCAAATCGTTTTCATTGTTTCTCCAAATATTTAATCACGTTTTGAATTTCATTGTTGAAAACTATTTAATGAAGTTTCGGTTTATTTTTTTCATGTCTTTTGGCAATGCCGTAACGAAATTTTACTTTCTTATTTTATTTCATAATTTTTTTCGAATATGTGTACAAAACCCCTCTAAGATATTAAGTAATATATCCAGTATGTTGAATGATTATACTTGCTATTCTTATATGCCACTGTGTAAATGGGCATAAAGTGTCAAGTGTCCAATAAATAACGTGTCATATACCCTCCACGTAGAAATAAGATAAAATGGAGGGTGGAGGTTCAGTTTAGGAATTACGATACTCAATTTAAAACAAATTTCAAATATTCTGTAACGCACTTGTATCGCATTTATAAATACTTAAATTGAGATTAGATTTCACCCATTTTTTGCAAAATTTTGTGATACACAATCATTTACACGCAACACTGCGTATGGCATATAAATCTACGCTCTGTTATGACATTGCATCTTTCCTTCTGCGAGTTCGGGCTACAATGGCATAGTGGAAAGATCACAGCTTCGAAACCCGATTCCACCGAAGATCCAACGTGTTTGTGGACCTGGTGCACTTTATATCTTAAGTGAGTGAAACTT
>BGPR01000105.1:237702-257133 GCA_013235015.1 Araneus ventricosus | reverse complement strand
TCCTCGTCGTCTGACCGCGGTTAAAAATTACGAGGTCCATCCCGAAATACCCTAGAGTTGCTTCACAACGGGACGTTAATATAACTAAACTAAACATTCTATGAGCTCGCGATGGATTTCAAAATTTAACTTGACGTTAATCATTTGAGCATGAATTGGATACATTTTGAAATATTTCAAAGTTATGAACTGAGCATTTGTATGAACTGTGAGAAGAAATCATAACATATATCTGTATTTTTCTCTCTTGTATTGCAATTAAGAAGTTTATTCAAAGAAGTACATTATTTAACTCTGCATTAATCGCTAAATTTTTCAAAATCGAACATTCGGTAATTCAATTTTATTTTTTTAAAAATATTTCCTTAAGCTAAAACGAACACTGCATTAAGGAATAAAAATGAGAAAAAAAATGAAAAACGATAGCAATGGAAGAATTTCGAATATATGAACATAAGAGGGTGAAAAATCCAACAAGCAATGGTTTGCATTAAAAAAATTGCAATTTTGTCTTCCAAACTTCAGAACCATCTGCAAAACCAATGTTCTCTTAACACTTCTGAAATTATGAGGACATCTTCTCCAGTCGAAGTTTTCTTCTTCTTTTCTAATTATAATTCCTCCTCGCGGATATGAAAATGAAAGGAAAGTTTTCGAAAAAATATAATTGAATTTTAATTTTAATATTCTTTACTAGATTAGATTTTTTCTCTTCTTCTTTAAAGCGAAAGATTTTTTATTCAATCCTTCGGGGTTTTTTCATTATTATTATTTCTGTTCGTTTTATTTTCTCGAGCGATAAATATTGTTTTAAGCAAGACATAATTGCATTGGGATCTTCTAATATTATGGTTCCAAAACTTTTAAAACTTTTTTATTGATGAAGATATGATTAGATGCGTATTCATAGTTCAGTAAATATCTGTAGTGGGAAGGAAATTAATTTGAATTTTGAACGTTTTTTCCGTGTTTGCATTTCGTCTTTTTGATTTAGTTCTTAGGGATCATGTTATTTGTTTTTTAATTCATATTTTTTTATTTTTCTTTAGTTTTGCTTTCCAATAAATACGATAATTTCCGTTTGACAAACGTAAGTTTAATCAAAACATTACGAATGTTTGTTTTAATTAGAAATACAGCTTCAAGTTAAAGTTATCATTTTTTGCTTTTAATACTTCTCATCTCAAATTTACGTTACATTTATTCGCTTTTTCAAAGTTTCCAAATATTTCCTTTCGTTAATATCGGAAAAAAACTTTTAATTTGTTTTTTACATCAGTCTACTCGGTGATTAATTAATTTCTCTTTTTTCCTGCTTAAAATGCATGAAATAAAGTTTTTTTTATATTTTTATTCAGATTCGATGCAGAATATTAAAACCGGGTGTATTGCAATTTTTTATGTATTGCAATTCTGCTATCAAATGAAAAGACTTTCCAAAATATCCATGACCATGTAGTTAAGCATATGATTGGATTGAAAACTAACAAAAGAGAATACTAAAATATTACTAAACAGAGACACCTAACCAGCGATCACTGAGGCTCTGTTGGTAGAGCAGATTGAATAAATAAAAACTGAACTGCAAATCTGTTTGTCTGTGGTTCGAATCTACGATAGTTTAATCGAAAGACTGGAATTTTAATTCAAATGATATTTATTGTTTATTCATGTTCTAGATAATTCTAGCTCTTTTTAAAAAATTCTAGCTGCTTTTTTTATTATTCCTTTAGTGTGTAAATGATGAGTCAAACAGGTTGTTAACAATTTCTCTGATCTCTTGTTTTACTAATTGCTTCAGGCTAATAAATCTACTTTATTGTTAAATCGTATTCTGCAGTTCTTCGCATCTTCTAGACAATGTTAATGCCATAAATATTCCATAATCATTCCATTCCAAACACACTGTAAAGTATAGGTCAATAAAAAAATATCAAATTAGAGCGTTAGTGTGAAATCTGCCAGCCCCATCTTAATGACATCCTGTAGCGTTCACCTTGAGCTTACACCTGCACTTTTTTCGAGAACGCTACGTCATTTAGTAACTATCTATTACTGGTAGAGCAAACCAGTATTTTGTACGTTTGTCGATTATTTACATTTCGAAAACGGAAGAGCACTGTGTTTGCGTGAAATTTTGCTTAAAAGTTGGCAAAACCCTTTATTGAATCATTTTAGATGTTAAACCAGTCTTAGCTAGTTCCAGTGGTATGAATGGTACAGACTTTTCAAATCGAATCGAACATCCAACAAAGACGGTCTAAAAACCAGACTGCTTTTTTTGATTCTTGCAAACTATCGTTTAAATATCCGTAGGACTGCTGCAGATCAAGGCATCAGAAAAAGCCCATTTCACATAATTTTGACTGCAAAGACATCGCACTGCAGCTAAATTTTGGGTCTTGATGTCTCTTTGATGAGCAAAACGTGAGTCGTCTCGCATCTAACCAAATGTTCCTGGATTGTTTAAATGTTAAAAATTGTAACCAGGTTCTAACACTCCAAATTTGACCCTGTGGACTTTATTTTGATTCCAAAGTTATCCACCTTCAAAAATCAACGACTTGTAGCAATAGAAGAGAGTGAAGAAAATTCGCTGAGAGACTTACATGCGATGCCAAAAGAGGATTTTCATGAGCCATTCCTGCATTGGAGGAGCAGTTTCATTAAACTCATTAAATAAACATTGTATTACTTTTCATTACAATTTTTAAGATTTTGGTTTGGCATTATGCAATCCAGTGAAGTTACATTTATTTCTTATCATTTCATTGCTTATTACGAGCAACGTTTTTATACATATTTATTGTTATTCGATTCCGTTGTTTTCAAAAATTATTAGAGTCCAATTGGGAGATAATTGAAACAAGAAAGAAGAAAATCACTACACAGAAATACTACGAATATCAAATCATGTGCAGCATGTTAGTATTTTTACTGCACAATTACGTTAAACTTAATAGAAATGGTAGCTTTTACTAACATCTACCCACATTTATATACAACAGCTCCAACACTAGCATTGAATGTTGAAATAAATGCACATTCATACCTTTAATTTATCCTTACATTCTTTTGTACCTCAACTGAACCTCCGCCATTTTCTAATATCCAATACGTCCCGTGGTAGAAGATTAAGATCAAGATCGGAAATACGTGGTGAATAACGCATCTCTAAAATTCCAATTCAGCCATTGTTAAAATTTCTCAGAGAATAAGCTTTGTTTCCTGAAACTCTATTTAGGAACGTGTAGCATTTATTATCGACTAGTAAGACTACATAAATCTAAATCAATGTTTGGCAAACAGGTAGTCCAATGCCTGGTGCGCTCTTGCGTTCCCTATCTGTTTGTGCAGACAGTTGAACAACGTCTACAAATCTGAACAATTCATCATCTCGAATACCAAACGTAATGCGGATAGGGATTCGGTTTTAAAGGGGGATTAGCCTTCATTTAATAGAGGGGAAGTAAATATTTCAGTAATAGCATGCTCGACTCAATGGAATGACGGTATTATTCTAGGATTATGGACGTAAAAGCGTAACGCCTGAATTAAAGCGGGGCACATCTATAATGAAATAATCCAATTAAATTAATTAAATTGTTAGGCCCACTGGAAAATATTTCATTACAAACTCATTATTTTGAGTCTATAGCTCAGTAAAAAAATGACGTAAGATGTTAGCTAGATCGTCTCTGGTGCTTTTTATACGCAATGCACAATATTTTGATGATTTCTTCACAATATTTTACGGTATTCAGAAAATCTAACACTGTGGAGATATTGTAAAATATTTTATGCTAATAGAATAGGATAAATTCGTTTTCCATAATATATTTGTGACGGAATAGCTTCAAGGGTGGCCATACCATATTATTATTAAAAGTAGGAAAGAAAAATACAAAAGTTAAAAATCTGTATATGCAACTACACTTTTATCAAAAATACAAATGCAAATTTCTATAAATTTCAATCCAACGAATAATGGAATATAAAATATAACATAGATTTTCTGCCTGTTCCAATTAAAAAAATTAAAAATCTCTCTATATTTCTTTTGTACATTTTCACACTTTAATGTGCTTGTCATTCTTTGACGCAGTCTCATTAAAATAAACATAACATATTTTCTCTTATCGCTATTTTGGTAATTTTAATTACCTTATGCTTTCCAGTAAAATGACATTTTGAATAGATTATCATTACTTATCATAATTTAAATTTTACTGCTTGTAATTCTTATTAGATTTTGTTGTTTACAACAGTTTGTGTAATTTCTTTGACAGAAGGAAGAAGACACTATGAAAGGAGAAAATCACAGAACAGAATTGTTAACCAATAACAAATCATTTACAGCATTATAACATTTTTATAACGCAATTAAGTCATAAATTATATAATATTTTCTTGTATTAAAAAATTCTACTATTCCAATTCACAACAATCCAAATAAAACCCTTAAATCGTAAAAGAAACACGATTTTTATGTTTTATTTATCCCTTCCTTCTCTTGTTTCCCAACTGAAAATCCATTGTTTTCTATCATCCACTATACCCCTCTGTAAAATGTTACAAACAAGATGAAAAATATTATAGAATAACATATCTCTAAAGTTTGAATCGCGGCGTTGTTCAAATTTCTCAAAGAGAATGCTTTTTTTGCTGGAGCTCTATTCAGGAACGTGTAGCATTTATTATCGCGTAGTACCGCACACATAGAAATCAATGTTTGGCAAACAAGTAGTCAAATGGCTGGTGTGCTCTCACGTTTCCTGTCTGTTCGTGTAGACGGTTAAACAATGTCTACAAATCTGGACAGTACATAGTCTCGAATGCCAAACGTAATGCGGATAGGGATTAACCTTCATTTAATAAAGAAGAATTAAATATTTCCGAAATAGCGTGCTCGACATGATGGAATGAAGGCATTAAATTAGAATAGTGAGTCAAAATTTATTTTTTGCTTTTTATTCAAGTGGAGCATATCTATAATGGATAAGACCAATTAAATTAATTAAATTGTTACGCAGACTGGAAAATATTTCATTACTATAGACTATTTAATGTCTATGTCTTTGTGATTTGGTGATGGATTTGTGCATTATAATCTCCCAATGTGTTAGGATAAGTTTCATTTATTATTTTATATTTATAATTTATATATTATATTTATAATTTATATTAGTTTATATTAAAAAATACAGAAGCAAATTTGCTGCTGAACTTTCATTTCAGTTCATAGTCACAAATATAAAATAAGTTTTATTTAATAAATTTTGAATATAAGATAATTCTTGAACCAAAATAAGAATTCCAAAATTTTCTTCCAAGATCCTTTATACAGTGGCGTAACTAAGGTGTGGCAGGTAGGGCAATTGCCCTGGGAGCCATTTCCAGGGGGCGCAAAATTGAGGAATTAGTTAGTTACATATAAGAGAAAAGTATGTTTGTTTAAATTCTTATTCCCCAGATTCTTAAGAATTAAAGTGGTATGAATTTATTGTGGTGGTTATTCATTTAAGCGATATAACTAATGAAATATAAAATTTCTAATTTCCTAATAAGTACAATAATTGTAATAACCATGAGAATCATGTGTGAATTTAATGGCTAAAAAATCGTTATATATATATCATATATATTTTTATCGCCAAGAATTTAACTTTTTTACATATTTTACAGATAATAGGCGCAACAGCTTTCTTCCCTGTGTTTTATTGGAAAATTAATTACATTACGAAAGTTATTGACATTACGAAATTACTACAATTAATTTGATGTACGAACAAGCTGGTCACCGAAGACGGTTGTATCATATTAGTTCAAAAATATTTTATATATTGTCTACCTCAATTTAATTGCAATTTCAATCTTAGCACACCCTGATATAAAGTCTCGGGGGGGGGGGGGGAATATGCAGATTGCAATTTTAAAAAAATAAGGGGCGCTATTTTGGAATTTGCCCTGTGCGCCAGTTTATGTAGGCTCGCCCCTGCCTTTATACCTCAGTTAAATCGTTGATTGTAGAAACCACATGAGTCTTTTTTTCAAATTGTGGTTATTTTGTTTTCGTATTCTATAGGAGTATTTACATCATGAGTGAAAAAATGACGAGAGTCAACTTAAGTCAGAATTATAGGTATTCAAAATCTACCTGGTAAAAAATATTTATCAGCTTTTTTTAAAGCTCTCAGCACTTTTGATATTATTGACTCATTTAGTTTCTGCACTCAACGATTCAATTTGTGTTGGTATTTTTATCAAGTATAACTTTTATTATTATTTTATTTATTTTTATTGAGATTCATTTAATTCATCATCTAGCTCTTTATGTTCAGTAATTCTTGGGATTTTTCTTTAATTTTGGAAAATAGTGTAGTAATATTTAAGATATTTTAACAGCATATCCTTGTTTATAATAGGTCAAATTTTATTGCGTTTTATTAATTGCGTTACCTATGATGATGTGGTTTTATCTATCAGGGAATTGAAATCTTCCCTAACTGTGGGTGTTGATAATATACCTTCTTTTATTATTAAAGGATGCGCAGAGTTTTTGATTTATCCTCTTCTTGTTTTGTTTAACCTGTCGTTGAGAACAAAAGTGTTTTCTGATGTCTGGAAGCAAACAAGAATTATTCTTCTTTTTAAAAAAGGTGATGCACAGAATTGTGAAAATTATCGGCCTATGGCTATTTTAAGTCCTTTTTCTAAGATTTTCAAAATTATAATCCATAAAAAGCTTTACAACCAAGTTAAAAACCTAATTTCTACATCTCAACGCGGGTTCAAACCAAAGCGCTCAACAACCACTAATTTATTCTGCTTGACAGATAAAATTATTTCCTCATTTGAATCTGGTTCTCAACTTGATGTCATTTACACCGACTTTTCTAAGGCCTTTGACTCAATCGATTTTGGCATTCTTTCAAAAAAGTTACATGGTATTGGTTTTCATGTAAACCTGATTGATTGGCTTCTTTATTACTTATGTAATCTAACACTCTATGTTTATTTTAATAATGCTGTTCCTCATGAGTTTACAAGTACTTCCGGTGTCCCACAGGGCTCAAATCTTGGACCTCACCTTTTTATTTTATTCATTAATGACATTACTTGTGTTTTTAAGTACTCTGAATGTCTTTTATTTGCTGACGACTCGAAATTGTTTAGTTCAATACGTTCTGATTTTGATTCTGTTCTTTTACAAAGGGATCTTGATTGTCTTTTTAAGTGGTGGCAAGACAACAGATTACACCTGAACATTGAAAAATGTAGTATTCTTAGTTACACTCGAAAAGCTCAACCTTTGAATCATGTATATAAAATTAACAATCTTGTTTTATCACTCTCAAATACAGTCACTGATCTTGGGATCATCTTTGACACCAATTTTTCCCAACACACTGATATCATGGTCTCTAAGACTTATCGCAGGCTTGGAATTCTTAAGCGTAGAACAAGAGAATTTTCCAGTGAACTTACCCTGAAGGGCTTGTATTGTGCTCATGTCCGATCAAATCTGGAATACTGCAGTATTATCTGGGATCCCAATTACCGAAACAAAATTGAAATTATTGAGCGAATACAAAACAACTTCTTGAGATATTTACTTTACAAGAAAAATGGATTTTACTTGCAGGATGTATCTTCTTCACTCCTACGTAATATTTTTAATATGCCCAGTTTATGCTCTAGACGAGATGTTTCTTGCGTTCTTTTCTTTTACAAAATTATTAAGGTTCAATTGATTGTAATAATATAATGAGCTCTATAGATTTCGCTGTGCCCGCCAGACTTTTTAGAAACCGAAGTTCCTTTCCAAATTTATATTCAAAATTTAATTATATTAACATGTTCTTGTTATATAGGTTTTATAAAATTTTTTACAAGTTTTCTGATGAACTTGACATTTTTAATATGTCTCTTGGTGCTTTTAAATCGAAATGTTTGCATCTTTTAAATACATGATGTATTTTATTTTGCCTTTTTACAACATTTTAGATTTTTATGCGATTTGATTTTCCGTGTTCTTATGTAATCGACCATTTTTTTAATGTCTTCTATAGGTTTTAATTTTTGTACTCTGTTTTTGGAGCCGTGTTTGAATTTATTTTTATCTCAAGTGTGTATTTACGTTTTAAACTTTTAAATTCTTGGTGTGTTTTAAGAAGACTTGCCTTTTGGAAATGGTCTTTTAATTTTTTAAAAAGACTTTTAGTATCATGGTGTGTTTTAGTGCTTTTGTGATTATGTGTTTTCGTTTTTAATTATTTTTACGTTTGCAAAAGTTTTATGATTTTGCATATTCTCTGTGTTCAACTTTTTGTTTACTAGTGCATTTTTTTGTGTTTACTCTTTGTGGCTTTTGTTCTTTGTGTGTTTGTTGTGTGTTCATAGCACTCTGTAAATGGAGTTTTCTCTGTAGTGTGCTCTTCTTTAAATAAATAATTCATTAAGCTATTTTCAACTTTTTTGTACTTAACAAAAAAAATTGCGCTAAGATGGATAAGAATACAGAAATAGCGATATTATGCCTTTTATACTGAATTTTTTTTGACGATAATAATACTTTTATTGCCGAACTTCGTTCACGAGAAAAAAAACCGATACAACGATGTAATGCACTCTAAATTCTATACTGAGTTCTAATATTTTTACAAAATAAATCATAAAATATGACGCAATCACTGTTAAGTTAGTAAGTGGCGGACTAAGTAATTAAGTGTCGGAAGTTGATGTCGTTGCTGTCATAAACTTCCATTTTACTTAAACCTCTCTCAACGAGTCTCACTTTTCATTGCCAGAACACATTTGGTAGCATTAATTATGAGTACGGCACCATGGAATGCCAAAAGAAACGTGCTTTATTTTTAGGAAAATTATGTAACCTGGTTTTGGACGTGTACATATAGGTCCCATCCATCGTGATCAATGGGGTATATGTATCCAAGTGGTCTCCATTGAGTAATTTTGTAAAGGAAATTAAAAATTTTGCAGTGTAGATTTATAAAACAAAAATATTTAAATTACACTATATTTTGGGAAACAAAGCATACATAATCGTTAGCTCTCAAATAAACTGATGCAACACTGAAAAAACTACAATACAGCAACCCTACGTAATGACATTGTGTTCTATAAATGAAAACTTCTTCGCCAAACTTGATAGGATGGATGGCAAATACTCCCCCCTAGCTCAAAGAGTACTTCTATCCCAGAACTATTTTTAAGTTCTCTTGGGACGTATATGTTCCGTTAGTCACGAAAGGGTTAATGTCCAAACAATAAAATCTATTGATATTAAAAAGGGACTTCTGACATCTAGAAGAGAAATGCTGTATTAATGTTAATAGGATCTTTTGATGCTGTACCAAAACGTGGTTGTGAATGGTAGAAGCCCCGTTTCTACACCAAAGATGTATTCACCTCCATCAAATTAAAAACGAAAATAAAAATGTAATTTCCGTTAAAAATGCAGAAGTCCCCTTTTAACATCAATCGACTCAACCCATCAAACGGAGAAAAAACATAATTTTATACTTATTTGAATTCATGGTTTAATATTTTCTTCTTCAACTGAACGTTCAGCGTTTTCTACCATTCATCATGTCCTTCTGTAGACATTTCGATTCAACATCGAAAATACTCAGTGCGTAACATATCTTTAAAATTTCAATCTCGGCATAGTTCAGATTTTTCGAAAAGTAAATTTCATTTCCAGCGACTATTCAGAAACGTGCAGCACTTACTATCACGAATTACCAGGTGCACCGCAATCGGTGTTTGGCAAATAGGTAATCTAATGGGTTGTGTACTCTCACGTTCCCTGTCTGTTGGTGTAGACGGTTGAACAACGTCTACAAATCTGTACAGTACATCATCTCGAATACCAAACGTAATACGGATAGGGATTTAGGTTCTGAAGAGGGATTAACCTTGCTTTAATAGAGGAGAAGTAAATATTTCCGTAATAGCGTGCTCGATTCGTTGGAATGGAGGTATTACGTTAGGATTATGAATCTAAGTGCGTAATGCTTGAATTTAAATGGAGAACATACATAATGGATAAATCCTATTAAATTAATTAATTTGCTGCGCTGACTGGAAAATATTTCATTACAAATCTCATTATTTTGATTCTATATCCCCGTAAAAAGTTTTGTAAGAGGATTAGTTTTTGGTATTTGATGGATTTAGGTATTTGTCCTTTCGTTAGGAAAGTTCGATCATTATCATATACTATTTATGCATGAATAGCTAAAAGGGAAATGTCATCAATTTTAATTTATGTTTCCATATAGTTATGACGCAAATTTAAATCAAATGTCTGGATTTAATAATCTTTGGCTTATAGTAAAATATAATAGGAAATTTATTGAAATGTTAGTATATTAAAGACATCACCACAAATTAATAATAATATTTTATAAAAAATTGCTAGTTGCCGTGATAGTATGACTGTGATAATTTAAATTTCTTTCATAATTAATTAATTCATGCATTTAATTTATCGAAATCCTAGTTTTTTTTTATTCTACTTTTAAGTCAGATCCTGCAGTTGCTGGAAAACACATTTCAGAATTCTATCCGAAAATTAATGTCTTAATCGTTTTCGAACGAATAACATATGTTACAAAATAATAACTTTCAAACTTTATATTCATTTTTCCAATAAAGTGAAAGTATATCTTTCTGCGAAAAAAAGATATTAGCTTCTTTTTCATAAAAAAAAATAAATACAGCTACGCATTTATATTTAAAGTAGAAATAATTTACGAGATTGGTATTCAAATTACGAAAACTCTAATTCACGAATGAATAGCTAAAGTCCCAATATTTTTAATAAATGAGATCCAGAGAACCCCTCTGGCCTCATTTTATACGAATCTGGTGTGAAGAGGTGGCTGCTAAAAAAGAAACATTTCACCCCAGCTTGTTGGCATGAGCCCAAAAGATTCCATATTATACATGACAGAGTATTCATATAGAACTGAACAGCAGACAGATAACAGGAGAAGAAAAAGTTCAGAGCCAAACAATCTTTTTCTTTTCTATGAGCATGTAATACGTCTTCAGTGTCACTTCATGCTTTCGGAAAAGTGTCTCTGATGATTTTGTCGATACATTTCTTTCAGTAAAAAGTGCTCTTTGATGGTGTGAGCAGTGATTCAGGGGCAATGTACCGGATATGAGGATCATTTTAAACTCTTCGTGGTGTTTTCACAAGAGCACGAATGGATGCGAATCTGGCACGATAAAAATGGTGTTTTTTTCGGATAGAAGCTATCACGAAAAATTCCATGAATGAGTATGAGAAAGGGCTCATGATTTGTATATTTTTCAAATATTCTGACAGCGCATTAAAGATATATATATTCATAACCGTGGCTCTAATATGTAATAAGAACTTTTGCATGTTAAGAGTTTATATGAATAAAAAATTTGGCTATGAAAAATTTATTTAAACACTCATTCCTCACATACACTTGATAGTTTCTGTTCTACAACAACTTTCTAGTCAACATTCTTACGTTGATAACTTCGTGTTTTATGCAACATTTATACACGAGTACTAAAACACAAAGATTTATACTTTGGAATAGAAAAAGTAGCATATTTAAATGTTGGCATACATTCAAAATATGGATAAATTTTTTGAAAACTTCAGCAATGTAAATTTCCCATTTACATTTAAAATTAATAGGAATAAAATGCAAATTTTCAACATAATTCCATTTTGTATTTTTGTAACATATAGAAGAGAATTTAGAACGTTTTATGAACAAAAGATATCTTCAATTCACGTTAATATTTGCAGGAACTTGAAATAAAACAGCATCCTAGTTTCACTGCTTAAATCTTAATTCAAATTCACTATTAATTACTATTGCTATTTAAAAAACAGATTGCTATGAAAATTTATCTAAGTATCGCAATTTCAAGCTTGCTAATAAAAATAAGAATTTTCAGAATTCCTTTTTTCTAAATTGATGATTAAAAGTTTATTTATTAACTCTTTAACCAGTGTACCCGTACGTGCATGGGTAATATCGATATATTCTACTTTTCTTATCCGGTTTGCCTGCATTTTTAATTCTCGTAACGACTCTGTCAATATTTTTCAACACATGGCCTGGCTTGTCCGTTTCCCTGAATTGCTTTCCAAGGGTCTTTCGTTTAAGGGGTTTTTTTATACCCAGCGAAGGACATAAGCTAGAATTTATGCAGCAAAAATATATAACTTTTTTGTCAACGCTTCTGATAGAAAACATTGACCGGTTAAGGGGTTACACACTTAAATTTTTCATCCTATAAAAAAAGTGAACCACATATGTTGTGAGAAAAGTCGTTTAAAAAATTTCAGGATAAATTCATTTTTCATTGAGAATATTTATTTGAAAATCTTTTAACTAGAAATCTGATATAAACTTGCGAAATCCCCGGATTTCTATAGTGAAAGTATTCCTTTACTGAAAGTGAAATGCAGTTCCGTTCAATAAGTAATTATATATAATCATACATTTATATTCACAAGAGAAATAATTTTACAAGCATTATTCCTATTAAGAAAATCTAGTTCACGTATGGGTAGCTAAAATCGCAGTATTTTTAATAAATGAGATCGTAAGAAACCTTTTGGCCTCATTTTGCACGAATCTGGTGTGAAGAGATGGATACTACAGCGAAATATTTCACCTCAGACTGTTGGCATGAGCCCAAAAGATTCCATATTATACATGACAGAGTATTCATATAGAACTGAACAGTGGATTGATAGCAGGAGAAGAAAACTCCCAGTGCCAAACAGTCTTTCTCTTTTTCTGTGAGCATGTAATATGTCTTCTGTGTCATATCATGCTTTCGTGAAAGTGTCTTTGATGATTTTGTCGATATATTTCTTGCCAAAAAAGTGGTCTTTGATGGTTTCAGCAGTGCTTCAGAGGCAATACACCGGATATGAACATCAATTTAAACTTTTTATGATGTTTTGATAGCGGTATGAACGACTGACAATCCGGCACGTAAAAAAAATACTTTATTCTGCATGAAAGCTATCACAAGAAATACCCTGGACAAATCCAAAAACATGTTGGGGACATATATTTCTCAACTATACTGACAGCACGTTAACGAGTTTTATTTCACGATAATCTGTATGCATATATGTAGTTATAATACGCGATAAAAATTTATGCATCATAGTTTAAAGTGTTTGCATGAATGAGAATTATATATGGAGAGGTTATTCAAACGTAGACTAAGCAATTTTCTTCTGTAATTTATTTTCGAGAAATTTCTCGCTAAAATCGTCGTATTTTATGAGGCTCTCTTTCTGTAATTTATTTGCGAATTTAAAAGAGCATTTCAAAGAGTTATGCACTCAATCAGAAAAAATACATTTTTAAAAAATAGATAATTAGTTGAACTTCAATATCTACTTATTTCAGAGAAGCTTTATGTAACACTTTTGAAATCAACTTTTTGTAGAACAAAGAACATTTGTTGAGACAAATTCCCTTTTAATTACAAATATACATTCGAACAAGAGTTATTTACATTGATCGTTATAATGAAGATTTGAAATCCACTCGTATCTCAATTACCTACAAACTTTAATTCAACAATAAAGCTTTTATTTTAACTAAAGAAGATTTAGAATTCTCTAGTGGTATATATACTTCTAATTCGAAAAGAAATCGGATTGGAGCAAAGCATTTACACTAAATGAAGAAGAGAAAAAACTTCAAACCAAATCTAATTACTTGAATTTCGGAAGAGTTGATTACATTTTTTGGGAAAGTTTTGCCATTGTTTTTGTTGATATTTGTTTTCGTTTTAGCATCTCATTAAGGTCCACAATTTATAAAATCGGAAGAGGTCCAATTTAGGTAGTGATATTTCCTTCGAATCATTTCTTTTCTTAGAATTTCATTTCTTTCCTTTTTGCTCTTTTGTTCATGGTTTGTTTCAAATGATAATTCGATTGTTTGTAAAAAATACTAAAAATAAAGGTTAGAATCTTAATGTGTCGATAAAAAAAGTCGAACTTCTAAAAGCATTCGTGGGATTCTTATCATTTTTTTTACAAAGTGTTTCCTTAGAGAGACGACGAGTATTCTTCTTAGTGTGATGTACTTTTAGTTAAAAATAAATCACAAAAAGCTTTGATTTAGCTCAGGAAACAAATTATTTTACTTATTATTTTGTTGCAACAAAAGCGCTTTGCGCAAAAAATATCATTAGTCAAAATAAAAAAATTGAAAAATTAGAATGTTTAATTTGATGGCAGAACAAAACTAATTACTTTGTTTATGGAATCTAAGTAATAATCTATCAGTTGCAAGAAATAATTTAATTATGTTGATTTTTTGGACAAAATGTTTCAACCAAATATTTAAAATATGACCTAAAAAAGGAAGGAGAAAAAAAAAAACTCAGGCATTTGAGAGAAGACATGATATGAAAATAAGATTTATTTTAAAGATTTTTTAAGAAAAAATTATATTTTTTATGTAATCAAACATAATTTAAAAAGATGCATTGAAAATAATTCTTCGATTTATAATTTTTAAAATTATTATAAATGATTTTATTAACTTTATAACATTTTATATATTAATTTATTGTTCTTTCTACAATTAATTTAGATCTATATAGACTTTGTTTCAAAGAGAATTAATTACTTTTAGCTTTTACTTTTGAAAAAATTACTGTTTATTTGTTCTTTTGTACTATATTAAAATCTATATATTGAAAAATGTATTGATGTTTTTCAATTTTATATTCATATGATTTATTTTATATTTACATCTCTAATTCAACGTCTTCTAACAATGATCTGTTATAATGCTTTTTCATGAAATCTCTTTTGAGTTTCGCTTTCAATTCAGACAAACATTATACAGTGAAATCTGCATAACATACGTCAAAAAGATAAACGTGCTTATAACGATATTTTCTTTAATCCCAGCAGAATTCCTTTATACTCAATATATTTTAAATATAGCGATAATCACTTTTTAGATGCATCTGTCTCGATAATTTTACTCTTTAATTAATATAATCTATAACGATAATGTTTACTCTGAATGCTGACAGCACAATCCTGATTCTTTTTCGACGTAAAAAGGTTCTTCCGCTCGTTACAGGATGATAGTCGGCCCAACTTTCTTGTGTAAAAACTGTCAGATTTGAATCGCTAATAACTACGAGACTAATGATCGAAAAGAATGGTGACCTCATAACGGATAGATCCTTATCTGCATATAAAGTCTTTTTTTGCCTGTGACGTCATCATCCCAGTGTACGCTCATGTGCGTGATTGTTATGAAGTAGCATAGCTATAAATACAAGTGTAGCGTGGAAACGCGTTTAGCTAGGAGGTCTTATTCTGGTGTTATTTTAAAGAGCTTGAGAGTATTACCAGAAACCAAAGTGTGACAATAAAATATTTATAGAATATAAGTAAAAATCGGTATTAATTGAAAATTTCAAACTCACATGTTTTTTTATTATAATATAGGCGATTTCTTCAATTGCTCGAAATTTACGGGAAATATGGCGTATTGTAATAAATAGCTTTTTACTCTCATACGTGAAATGTAGTTCATATATACTCAGCAGATGGAATCATCGAAGCTGCTCTAAATAAAATATAAGAAAGGCGCAGTTGTGCTGCAGCAGATTTCTTAAAAACGTCAGGATCAAAATCACAGTATTTCGTATTAATGCAATTTAATTATCAATCTTTTAATATAATTTTACAAGTAGTGTAATGGTACTAATAGATAAATCAAAGTTTAGTGCGTAGAAGAGCGTTTGTGGTATTGTGGTTTTATCTCTGTAACAATTATACTACTTTTGTAAATATTGTAATTAAAGAGATTGATAATTAAATTACATATTAATATGAAGCACTTGTTTATGATTTTCCCGACGTTTCCACGAAAATCTAATCGACGGACGAACTGCACCTTTTCTTATGTTTTTTCATGGAAAAGACACCCTAGATCAAAGAATTTCGATAACAGGAGAATTCGGATGAAGGGGCAACAAACCCCAGTCTGGTTGAGGATCGGGGAGAAAGGATGAAATGTGCACGATGTTTGTTGATCTGACCCTGGAACTGCTAACCTGTTCATTTAGCACTTCAGCTGACAACTTATTCCTGAAATTCATTTTTGATGTGTCAACAGCATGAATCTAGGGATGGCATAGCTTAAACTATTGGTATTAGGACCAAAAGCTACACATAACTTCGGAAATAGATCAAGAACGAAAAGCAGTCGGTAAAAAATTTGGATTTTTTCGTCTCTGATAGCTACTTAAAAAAAAGACATCGGAAATGCTGAAAAAGTAAAAGAAAAAATTGAAGACAATTTAAAGGTGCCGTAAATGAACTGATGATGACAAGTTATCAACAAAATTTTCTATTTTGAAGTTCGTAAAAATATAGTGATATAAAATTTCCATATCGGTATATAAAATTGTATTTTTATATGTTCATAAAAATACAGTTTTAGTATCAGCTATTATTCTGTAAGATGAATTATTAAACGCAATAAAATTTTAGTATATTAATACATATACACTCAAAAAACATTGGCATTGGAAGTAACAACCTAATTTAATGAACCACTGGCTTTGAAAGTTACTTCAATGCAAAGATTACATATTAAGTTGAGACATCAAATATCTACTTATTTCTCGAAAGCTTTCAGATGTAACACGAAATCAACTTTTATGATAGAACAAAGAACATTTGATTGAGAGATAAATTCCCCTTCAATGCATATCACATTCGAAACAAACATTTACATTGACGATTATAATGAAGATTTAGAAATCGTCAATTGGGTATCTCAATTACTATAAACCTTTAATTCAAGCAATAAAGCTTTACTCTTCAACTAAAAAGAAAGAGTTTTCTCTAATTGGTATATACTTCTATTGCGAAAATCCAGTTGGAGCAAAACCCTTTTACTAAATAGAAGAGGAAAAAACTTGTCAAATCTAATTGCGAATTTCCATGGAAGAGTTATTTTTGGGAAAGTTTGCCATTGTTTTTTGTTGATGTTGTTTTCGTTTTAGGTTCATCTCATTAAGGTCCTAATTTATAAAATCAGGAAGGGTCCAATTTAGGTAGATGATATTTCCTTCGAATCATTTCTTTTCTCTAAAATTTTGTTTTCTTTCCTTTTTTTGCTCTCTTTGTTCTTGTTTTCAAATGTATAATTCGTTGTTTGTAAAAATACTAAAATAAAGGTAGAATCTGTGTCGATAAAAAGGTCAAACTACAAAACATTCATTAGGTTCTTATCATTTTTACAAAAAAGTGTTTTCCTTAGAGACGACAATTATTCTTCACGTGAGTTAACATGATGAATTACTTTTAGATTGAAATCGACAAATTAAAAAAAGCTTTGATTGCTGAAACAACATTAGCTATGTATTTTTGTTGCAACAAAAGCGCGTCTTGAAATGGCATCATTTATCAAGGAAATAAAAAAAAGATTGATTGGAGTGTTTTTTTTTTTTTTTTTTTTTGTTGTGGTGAGACAAGGTAGTGCTTTGTTTATGGATCTAGTGATAATCTGTCGGTTGCGAGAATGTTCTAGGTGTTTTTTGAGTATTGGCGCGGCCAAGTCAGCATGATTTGGATTGTCTTACGTGATAGATGTGCACAATTCCATAGTAAGGGATGATTCTCATATCTAAACATTCTATTTTCAATTTTATTTGACAATGTTATGAACCGCTTTATTGCGACAAATGTATGAAACTCAATATTGTTGAAACTTTTATGATTTAATTCTTATTTTAACGAAATGGTATCACGCCTACGAAGAACTCATCATCTCTGAAACACTTTATTAGTAGGCAAATGACTTTATCAGGCACGTTCAGTTCACGCTTTGTTTTGTGTTTTTTGAACACAATCGTTGTTTGAGATGAAACCGTATTGAGATTCAAAAGGAAGGAGATTCTGGAAAGAGCAATTCAGGAGGCTAGTGGTTTCTTCGATTTTGCTAGGTATTAGGACACCGGACAGACAATTAATCGGCAAGCAATGACATTTCACGAAAATGTTCCTGAAGCCAGTGAATTTGGTTTTGAAATTTTTCTCTTCTTCAGGCTTTTTGCAACCAATCATTCTTTTCGCGATGGTATAACACCATGAAATTCTAAAACTCTTTCTTTTGGTTGAAATAAAGCATTGCTGATTAAGCCAGTGATGAAGATACTTTCCAGTTGAACTCTAAATGTCATTATAATCGATCATCTTCTTCTTTGTTTCAGATATTTTATTTGTGATTAAAGGAATTTATCTTTTTGATTCCCATAATTTCGAAAAGGATGGTACGTCTGAAACTTTTGAAAGAAAGGCGGTGAATGATGATCCCAACAATAACATTATTTCAACCATGTTCGATAAGGTGGACGCTTTTCAATGTAATGTTTTTTTATGTTATTACATATGTATTAATGCCCAATTTTGATGATAAATCGCAGCTCAATGAAAACTTGCGCATTTTATGGTCATATGAAACTCAACATTTTATATGCCGATAAGTACGCTATCACAAATGGTACGCGAACAAAAGAATGACTTTGTCGTCGTTACGGCACTGGTGATTTTACTTTTTCACGCGGCATTCTGTCTTTTTTGGTAATATCGAAGACTTTAATCAAGGAGCACGAGCAACGTCATTTCCGTTCTGGGCGGTTAACAATGAACTTAACCTGGAATTCTGTTGACATCGTCGGAAGCTGAGCCGTCGTACGAGACAAACAAATGTTCAGACCCGAACCGTTCCGAGATCGGGATCGACAAATGCTGATATTCTTCATTGTTTTGGTTCATTGCCTTCGACTGGTGCTGAATACAGAATAATTTTCAGAAAACATGAAGGTGCGGTTCGGATGCGTTGGCAATTTTTTCAGTGAAGTGATCGGTCGTCACGTAGGAAACCAGGTTGGCTGTGTTATTATGTGGTTGTTATCGTCTTTCTTTGGCCTGATATTTTGAAGTGGCATATTGTTTGAGTGAACGACCACAGGCACCGGCACTTGCCCTTTAACAAGCGTGATTTGTCTGATATGTATGGCTGTACATACTCTGTCGGCAAAACCACTATTCAAAAGATGAACAATTAAGCCATATTAATGCTTGTTTTGCGATTTTATCCCGGCTGTTTTAAAGTGGCGGCGCACCGGCTTACTGAGCAACTTCTGATGCTGATGATGTAAGAACATTTCATATGAAGGAAGTAAAACGGCTATTACGTAAATAATATGACTTCCATTTATTTTGGGGTCGAAGAAATCTCTGCCTATTTCTGAAAAGGCTGGCGTATTGAGAGATTTACAATTTCAATTTGACAAATTTTTACCTGTTAAATAAACTTTTGATTTCTAATAATA
>BGPR01000105.1:212066-237677 GCA_013235015.1 Araneus ventricosus | reverse complement strand
AAAACACTTCGATAAATTTCAGGGAGAAGAAAATATTTTTTTGATACTTTTTCAGGCACGTTTCATATTTATCTTAAACGGTTTTATAATGAGTTTTCTAAGTAAAAAAATCAAATGGATTTTGGAGTGTGATTCTTTATTACATTGCACCGCAACCACACTATTGACCTTAGAGCTCTTTCTATCTTTTGCATGTGTTGAATTTTTACATTTTATTACACATAAAAAAAGAAATAAACAAATTGTGTTCATTTCTGGAACTAGTTATGCTTACAAAACAAATGTTTCTTTAACAAGAATATATATTTTATGACAAACTTTGTTTGGAGTTTTATTTGTTTATTTTTAGAAATGAGTTTATTTTTTATCAACAAGTAGAAAGAAGATTTATTCGAGAGATTCATAGTTAGGAAGTCTGAAGAGGCTTTACTTCACCTAAAATAATCTGCATAGAGTAACAAATATTAATAACCAGAATTTACGTAGTGATTAAGACCATAAAACATTCCAATTTAAATTTAAATAACTATTAATATGTGCTAAACATGAATATTAAGTGCACATTAAATATTCGAAATTTTCCTTTATGTGTTACGAAAATACCAACATCAAATAAATGTGGGAACATTCTGCATTTCATTTATAGTGAGTTTAAATATTAATGCGAAATCCTTGAAGTTATATCCTAGAAGAAATATATATACGTGAATAGATAGCAATTCTTGCATTGAAGTAACTTTCAAAGCCATGGTTCATTAAAATTAGGTTGTTTACTTCATTTAAAGGATTTAATTTCATTAATATATGTATAATAAAGCTTTTGTGATAAAATGCATTTAAAAGACTAAACAATTTCAAAGTTTGTTGTCGCTTTATAAATCTATTCTGTAGACAGGATTATTCAAAAAACAAAAACAATCGATCATTCGCAAACGAATGGTGATACGCAAATGCCGTTTGCATTGAAAGACTGGAAACGTAACAGGATAGTCTTTTAGACCCAAAACCCGAACTTTTAGCCTATATAGTTTACAACTTAAACTACCAGATAACTCTATAGTTGATTGAACGATGCATTACATGGGATAATACCAGTGGCGGCTCGTCCATTAGGGCTGCTTCGAGAGTTTGATTATCAATGAAAATGGGGGAAAACAGTAATGAAAAAAACGTGAAAAGAAGACAGAAAATGAATCATTAGAGGTGCAAAGCTGATTGCCCTCGGAAGTATCAAAATTCGCCCACTGTGCACAGCTGAGCGATGAATTGGGAGAAAAATGCAACTCTTTCTCCCTTTGAATTTAAAAGGGCCGGAGCTGCAGTGAGACCAGCTCTGGTTGGTGCAGGGCAAACTAAGAGACAAAGATACTCTCTTTTTTATTTTTGCTCTAACCAGAAGTTAATCTTCACTTCCTCGTTTTGTTTTTCGTTTCGATTTCTCTCTTGTGTTTTTATGGGTTTCTGTTTTGCTTCATCCTCGATGGAATTCAAATATTCGTTTCCTTGTGTTAGAAGTCACGCTCCAGAAAGGGATATGTAGCTAATTTTCTAAACTATCATTCAGATGAAAATATTTATAAGGAGGGATCAATCTCATTATCATTAGAGGTAAGAAAAAAAAATAACGTTGCAGATCTTCATATTTTCACAGCTTTCGCTGTGGGAAAAATGATATAAGAATGCAGGTCGTGTTATGCCAAATTAGAGCAGTGTTAGAACGTCTTCAAGTAGGAAAACCCAGTATAGTACTAACGGAAATTTTTTCAGCACTGCTTTTTTCTGAGCTAACGAGCCGCCACTGGATAAGACATTACTCTGAGTAACGGTTTACACATGTTTAATATGTCATCCTTCATTCAGGAGTTCAGAATTCAGACAAGGAACCACATTCTTCTTAGTTTGAAGAAGCATTTCCTTTCTTTATATTGTCACATAATCAGACGTAGTGCTTAACGCTACGAAAAAATTTTATTTTTCGTCTGACTGCTTAGCTACTGAATGAAAGATGACACATAAAAATGTGTAAACTGTTATTCAGACTAATGTCTTATCCTATGTAACACATCGTTCCACTATCTATAGAGTCAGCTGGTAGTTTAAATTGTAATCTATGTAACCTAAGATTTCTAGTTTCGGGACTAAAAAAATATCCAGGTATGTTTCCATCCTATATATGCAAGCAATATCTGTCTATCACTATTCGTTTGCGAATTACTGATTTTCAAAGTTTCTCTCGGACTTCTCCTATATATATAATAAGTAGATCTGTTATATTTTTATGAATTATTACCGGCCTTATTTTAGATCCAACACATAAGCGTTTATTATCATTCTTTTCAGAATTTATTTAGCTTCAATGAGATGCTGCTGGAATTTCAGAATTTTTAAACGGCTCAGAAATGTAAACTCAAATTTACAAATTATGAAAATAATTGTCTTCCTGATCCACAGAGGACAAAACAATATATTTATGACATCTTCTGGATTTTCAATCATAATTTTTTTCTTTACCTTTATGGCATAGCGTTATTGTTTAGTAGGAGGTTTACAAGATGGAGGAGCCACCGAGCCAAGCTGCTTTAAATAGGCAATTGCTGAAAAAGTGGGTTGGAGGAAGGAATCTCAAGAAAAACTATATTTATGTACCAGTTAAATTAAATCTATCCAATCTATTTTAAGCCTCATTTACTCTAGGCATGTTTATGTTTCATTTTTAACTGTTTACTGAAAACAATGCAGTTAAATGTGTTGATAATCAGCTGTTCATTAACATGTTTTCACAATTTTAAACACTTTAAACACTTTTTCTATTTCTTTATAAATAAGGAATTAAACAAACATTAGCGTTACGTGTCGTTCATTCTGTAAATGTTTTATGATTTGATTTCAACCGTTTAATGAAAACCTTAATGAGTCACTAATTATTTATTAGCCTAAATTCTTATAGCATTATTCTTTCCATTGTATTTATGAACTCTTTTTCTACACCCAATAATGAATACGACTGAAAAAATATTAAATACATAATCCGTATCGAAAGTGTAAAAATCAATAATATTGAATAACAGATATAAACTATCATAGCTCTTATTAATTCATGGTTGTATAAATATTTGGTGCATAAGTATACAAGACCACATCCAAATATCAGGAAAAAGAAGAAAATCGGTTTTTAAAAAAGCATGCTAGTTTAATTCAAAACTGGTTCGTTTCCACTGCAAAAAAGTTGCGAATCAAAATAATTTAGCAAAGTGAGTAGTGAATTGTCTTGAATAAAATTTCCTGCCCACAAAAAACTCGTGATAGTGAAAGACTTATTATGATAAAATTTGGAAGACTGTATTTAAAAAGAAAATCGGCGCACTGCGGAATTTTCTTTACCAAATCACTTTAACTAGTTTGAGACTGAATTGCTTTCGTTGCTTTTCTCCATCAAATTCTAAATCGATTCGTGGGAAAAACGGAATTTCAGGTGGCTTACAGTAGGAATAAATGAAACAGGTTCAAGTAAATTTACATCTTTTAATAAGATAGAAATGTTGAGTGAAATTTTGATTGGGTTTTAGAAGCTGTTATAGATGGTTTAAAGTTGATACAACATCCAATTTAATAGAATACTTTTATGATTGGGTTTTAGAAGCTGTTATAGATGGTTTAAAGTTGATATAACATCCAATTTAATAGAATACTTTTATCGATCTTCTAGTAATTGATTTATATGTGCTGTGAATTTCCATGTGTACCTATTGATCTTGTGAGAAGGAACGAATTTTTGAGTAATTCGTAAATTGCTATTTACTATCCGAGGAGAATTTGTAAAACTGTCTTGCAATAAAAGCAAAATAAATGAATAAAATCAGTTTTTGCAAATTTAAAGATGATATTTACCCGCATATTCTTTGTGGAGTGTTAATGTTTCTTCTTCATGGATACGTCATCACCTATATTATATAAAACGCTTATGCGTGTCGCAAAAAAGGATCTTTCTCCCCGTTGGCAACGATCAGTTTGTTTACCAATCTGAACCCTGACGCCGAGCATTCCGCTAACCAGTTGAGCTAATCGCTTACGTGTTATAGGAAAATTCTTTACATTTTTTTGAACTTAAAATGAGTTTTTTGCGAACTGTTGAATACAATTTGCGAAGAAGAGAGCAGCGTGCAAGGGAATCCCTGGATGAAAGATTACAGCGAAGATCGGCCATAGAAATCTATCTATATATATAAAACGCTTATGTGGACGTAAAATAGGGGCCGAACTTGATACTCGCAAGTTTAGAGAATGAATAAAAACCTAAGAATTTTGTTGTTGTTGTTTTATAGTTTTTATTTTGTTTTTTAGTATTTTTAAAATTTTTTAATTGTTTTTATGCATTTTATAATTTTTATTTTCATTTTTTTATTTTTAGAGTTCAAAGAAATTTGCAGGAGAGCCTTTATTAAAATGTCAGAAGGTGTGGACTCGGGGGAAAATTTAATTTCGACCTTAAAGTCGTTTTTCCTCGACAGAAAACCTATTCTAATTTTGAATCTGCATGGATGGTTGCCTCTGATGGCATCTTCCATCGGATTCTTCATCCTCCTCGTTCTTTTTCATTCGTTTTTCTGTTAATATTATTGTGTTTTTGCCTCTATCACAGTTGGAGCTTTCCTTGAGTTATTTTATATATCTCAGTATATTGATGATGATTATGGATCAAGACAATTTTATCCTATAATTATCAATACAATATTTTTTTATTCTTTCCTATGATCATAAGTAGCTTTATGATCTATCTTTAGCATCCATAAATGTTGACCTCTTCTTTTACAGGTGGTATAAGAAAGATGGTGTGAGGCTCGTTCCAGTGAATGCTAGACCAGGAGTCATCCTCTTGAGTGGGTCTTTGTACTTTCAACAAGTCAACGTTAGAGATTCGGGGACGTATGTTTGTGTTGTAAACAACAGTGCCGGTGAAAAACGAATGGAAAGCACTCTAACAGTGACTGGTAAGCAGATTTCCTGAAATGATAATACCTACCGCGACTTTTAGCATCGAATTGCATTTTTTTAAATATATGATAGTGTCTTTTACATTCCGTTCTATTTTTATCATTCTTATTAATTTTTCTTGCCTCAAGTTTAGGAATTATTATAACAAAAAATTAAACATTAAGTTTCAGTTTCTTACAAAAAATAATTCCGTATTTAATAAAGTAATATTGTTGTATGGCATTCAAGTTGCTCGTGGAAGATATTTGATTTTCCCAACGATTCGATTGGTAGAAATCTTTAATTAGAAAGTTTGGCTTGAAGCAAATTGAGAACTACTCGGTTCGGACCTAATAATTTTGAGCCGTTTGTTATATGGACAGCTAGACATCAGAATTTTTTAATCTCTCTTTTAGATATTATAGAAATTATGCTCAAGTAAGTTCTTTCCTCTGTCTACGGTTGTACCACCAAAACATCAGGATTTTTTCTCTCACAGAACTAATCTCCAAGTCCTTTAATCACATTGTAATTTGCTTCTTTCTTCTATGCTATTCTTTCACTCTCCCCATTTGTAATAGCTGTATTTATTACTACAGTACAACCTCGAAAATACGGACTGGTCGATGGTTTGGAAGGTCCGAATTTTAGATATCTTACTTAAACCAATAGAGATGTCAAAGTTCTGATGTCACCGTGTAGGTAAGTTACGTCACAATTAAGCGCGCATGTGCAGACGTCTTCAGAACAGACCCGGGAGTCGCAAGGCATCGGCAAGTGGTTGCCTTGGTAACCCCTCTGACGTTTGCGCATGCACAAACAATCGAGTCGTATGCTGATCTACACTTTGAAGTCAATTCCAACAATTCCATATAAAAAAACGTTTTAAACAATAAAAACAAAAAGACGTTAAAAAATGATACAAACAAAAATAGTAGTTTAAAATGAATAGAATGACTGGAATTTCCGCTTCTTGACTCAAGCGTTCTAGTTAAAAATTTATTTAGCTAATTTTTTTTCTCGTCGTGAGTTGAAAAAACTCGTCCGGTTTTCGGAGGTTTCCGGATTTTCGAGGTCGGACTGTATAATGGGAAGACTCTTATCAAAATTTTGAGTTCTCTCCGAATATTTCAGTTTTAAATTCCACCGCCTATCGCCAAGATACAATCAGTAATAAAATACCATTAAATGCATTTTTTTAAACCTACATCGTCTCACTCACCCAAAGGGTTTAGTGTTTTAAAGGGCGACGGGGGAAATATAAAAAGCCGCAAGGAAAATCCAAGGTCCGCAGGAAAAGGTAATATTAAACAATCAGGAAGAAGACTTAGAAAAACAAAAACTTCTCTAAGTAACACACGAAAAATAAAACAAATTGTGAAAAATAATAAAGCTAAAAATTTGAAAAGTTTATATGATAAATTACAATAAAAACGCAATAGATAATAATTTTGATACAATGAAACCTAAATTACAGATTTTTAAAATGGTAGCAAATATATATATATATATATATAACGTATCCGTGGGTGTAGTCGTGGAAAATAAACAGGCCGAGCAAATAACCACCTCTTATTTTATTATCGATAGGCAAGTGGTAGATATACGTTCATCTCTGTTTAGGTTACAAGCGAAAGTGTACAGCAAAATCCCTGTATTCTCTCAGCTAAGGGAATAACATATTGACACGTGATCAAAGTGAAGGGAATATTGGGTATTTTTTAATAAGTTACGTAGGCGTTTCTGGGAAAACGTCTGGTGCCAAAGAGACGCCGTCATGATTTTCTGTCGGCACGTGAAAGCGATTAAATATTCTTTTAGTAATAAATATGCCAAAATGAGAGATTTAATATACCTCCAGCGCGGGAAAAGAACGAAACTGGAGTTTTAGAAAAGTGATTTTGGAATACATTAAGATTTTAAAATATATAATATTAGAATTTCGAATAAAATCAAGTGAGATGATTACATATATAAACCCACACATAAAAAAGAATGCAAACAACAAAATACATATATAAAAACATAGATAACATGCACGCTTGACATATAGAACATGACATATATATATTATATAGAAACCTAACATAATCCATAGGGAGAACAAGAATTAACTGATAATAATTTTGATTCAATAAAACCCAAAAAATAAATCGTTAAAATGACAGCAAAAATAAATGTATGCTATTAAAATACAGAAGTATATAAAACAACACAAATGCATTGGGTAATATTTTTGATACAATAAAACCCCAAAAATGGATCATTAAAATGACAGCAAAAAAAATTCTATTAAAGTATAAAAGTACAAAATAAATATCAATGCAGTTGAAATTAGCTGAAAATGAGGAATATAAAGAATACCGGCTGACTCCCGGTTAGAAAGCATTAACCCTAGATTTCTTTTTCCAACTCGTATATCTTCGAGCTCTGACACATTTATAAACACTGATGAACTTAAACCAAGATCCCGTCTTCAGTTCTAATGGAATTAAACCACACTTAGCCCCAAAAATAATTTTGCCCATAAATTTCTCTTGACGAGTGCCGGGAGTGTCTAAAAGAACAAACTCGTAAAAATAGTGACCAGGAGAGAGCAGTATAAGTCAGTTTGATGGACTGTATATTTTCTTATGTCAAGGACACCTTTCGCAATCAGTTAATAAAAATACACTATTTTTAGGCAGAAGTTGCCTTCTCGATTGGAAAATATTAAGAAATAAAATATAGCGCCATTCGTTTAATATTGTATTGGTTACTGAAAGTATTTTCTGCTAATAGTTTCGCAATTTTAAAAATTAATTCTTCTTTTTTCTGTAATTTAACCTTCCAGCAGGCGCGCAACGATTTTTTATACGAGCATAAGCGCGTCGTACTTTTTACGACACAATCATTTTCTTAATTTTTACTATGGCAGTTGTAAGTTATTTCATAATAGCAATAAGAGATACGTCAGAAAAGCAAATATTTTCATCAAGAGTAAAAATTAATTTTAATAATATTTGCAAAATCTAAAATTATATTGAAATCAGAGAAAGTAATGATATTTGATAATATTATTTTATAAAAAAGCATTAAGCAATATATAATAAAAAGGATTATAATACAAGCTGAGATTGTGCAATAAAGACTTTCGTCTTAGTTTCTAATCATTGTCCTTGCATTCGAAACATTGAACTTTTGAAAGAGAGTGACGCTTACAAGTATACTGCATATTGTACCTACTGCATTTCATGGATTTTGATGCTCGTTTTTTTTTCAAACACAAACCACAAGCTCTTCTTCTCAAATCTCGCTGTTGTTCACTTGCTCTTTCAGGTTGTGATGTGTAATTTAGACTTAAACACATGGTAATGTCATATGGCGATTATCAGTTTTTTTTGGTATCGAGTAGTGAGGTGTTTTTTCATAAGACTGAGGGCTAAGTTTTTCACGAAAATTCTTCGTCTTTGTGGATTATTGGCAGGCTTATTACAAATTAAATATTTTTGACAAAGTAAAATGAAATATTAAATCGCCGTAATGCGCACTGGATATATAATTGCCAAACTGAGATGTAAGACATGAAACCAGCGGGAGGGTCTCCCCTAAACTTTCTCGTATACTTTCTAAGTGAAGATTCGTCAAAATCTCGAGTTCGAATTTTTTTGACGATTACAATACTTTCTCTTTGTATACTTCGTATACGAGAAAGTAAAAATTATCAAATTACATGAGCGGGCGCGCGGCGTAAACTTTACGACAGAAGCATTAAACAGTATGAAATGACCTTGAAACTCGGATAAACCATTTAATCCTGAAGAGAGGGTCGCTTGAAACGACAACAATGACCTTCAGCCAATTTTGACTTCGAATGTGAGAACAGAGTATGAAAAATCCCGTTTGTCGTAAAATTTGCGCAGTGTCTGCTGGAAGGTTAAAATTTTCCAAGACCAGAATCGGATATTTTGCGTAATGTTACGCTTTAAATTGAATTCCATTCATTTCTTTAATTTTAGATGCATTCCATGTGTTTATATTTTATAAAATTTCAGTTTGAATTTAACTCATTTCTGCTAAAAAAAATTTAAAATATATTAAATATAGAGCTATAATACGTATTTAGGTATTTTTCAGGCTCAGTTAAAATTCGTATTCCTAACGCCTGAGAAGTTTACATCAATTTCTTTGAGTATATGTTACTGTCAATGGATAATAGGATACAAAACCAGCGGGAGTGGCCTCCCCTAAACTTTCTCGTATACTTTTCAAACATTTGTCATTTCCCTTCCCCCTGCGTTGATAAAAAGTTCGAACGAACTGTAACCCAGAATGCAATGACTATCAGAAGGTTTTTCATTGTTGATTATAGTGATAGTAAAATATTGAGGTGAAGAATCATATTCAAAAAGATACGTATGTATTAAAACTTCGCAATATTTTTTTTTTATCAAACTCTAGCAATGCAAGTTCCGCGTGCGGAGAAAACCAGCGGGAGTGGTCTCCCCTAAACTTTCTCGTATACTTTCTAAGTGGAGATTCGTCAAAATCTCGAGTTCGATTTTTTTTGACGATTACAATACTTTCTCTTTGTATACTTCGTATACGAGAAAGTAAAACAAACCAACAAACCTGAAATCAAATATCTGTTGCCACGTTTCCAAAAAATATTACTTTGAAGCAGGTGAGATAAAATAGGCAATGAAATGAATACTAAAGCGAAAATTCTGCTTTAGAATTGAATTCCCAAGAAAACAATTTATACTACCACAATCGTAACAATTGCAAAAGCGCGTAAATAAAAGATTTGCTGAAATAATGATATCGGTTTGAATTTTATTTACAACTATAAAAAATTTGTTACAATTCATGTTTGAGAACATTATTTATTGTTGTAAATAAAATTTACAACAATAACAGATTGCTACCAGTACTTTGCGCATGAGAATCGGATTAAAAGAAATTGAATATGCAATTTGAACGCTCCTTTTTGACGGATTTGGCCCACAATTTAATACGGACCTACATTCATGACGATAAAACTGTGTACCAAATTTTATCCATCTAGCTATTCAAGTTTTTGAGTTATAGTGTTCACATGACCGCGGGCATACATACAGACAGACTTCCCGTTGACGGATTTTGTCCAAAATTTGATAGTAACCTAGAAATTATGTTTAAAGACCACATACCAAATTTCATCCCCGTAGCTCTAATAGTTTTCGAGTTATCGTGTTCACAGACAGACACACACACAGACATAATTCCAAAATTGCGTTTTTCGGATTCGGGGAGGTCTAAAACGTGGAGATCCGTCAAAATCTCGAGTTCGAATTTTTTGACGATTACAATACTTTCTCTCTGTATACTTCGTATACGAGAAAGTAAAAAGAAAAAATACAGAAGAAACAGAAGAAGTAAACAATGGCGATAACAATACACCGTTTTGCGCTCCCAACGTAGCAGCATCCAGTGATTGCATCAACAATACTGTCCAACAATTAACCAACAATCCGCAATAGAATTAAACAACAAAAAAACAGTTCTCTAATAATTAAAATGCATAAAAGAAAACAATCAGAAAATACAATTAAAATGGAAGACAACTCGAATGGCGAACTTTTTCGAAGACCACTCGTCACCGGAGTTCTAATATGGATAAATTTATGGTATTATTGATGCAATCACTGGATGCTGATGCGTTGGGCGCGCAAAAAGGTGTATTGTTATCGCTATTGTTTACTTATTCTGTATTCTTTCTTTTTTGTATTCTAATATCTGTATTCGTATTTTATTGGAAGTTGCTGCATATGCGCCATTCTGTCTAATACGAAAGTTTAATTAATTTTTAATATCTTTTGTTAAATTATATTAATTATAACTGTTACTGTCAATGGGATTAATCGGTTATTATTATTATTAATAATAACTGGCTATTACCCATGCTGGCTGGATTTGTTTACTTAAGGTATTCGACTGGTTTAAAATCGTCATTTTTGATGAAAATATCAAAAGATTTTTTATGACTTAATTCTGTAGCCTATTTAATAAGCTTTCTAAAACTGTCTCACGTTTTACTCTACGTGAATTACAAATGGAGTTACAGCTGTTTTATTACCGAACTGTAAGAATTATTTTAAGTTCCATGAAAACTTTAAATGCGTTTTCTGAGAAATGATATTTTTGAGGAAAACTGTCGACCGTAACAATGATTTCTCAAAACGTTATTCAAGTATTGACGTGAAATTTTCTGAGATTGTTTTCTGTAATATGCTTGATGTTTTCCTCTAAAAATTAAGGTCAATTTTAAAATCAAGTCATATTTTTAAGTGTTTAAATATAAAGGAAAAGCATTTTTTATGAAAAATTACCAGTTTAGTAACTATGTTCAGCTATACCTCAAAACCATTTTGAAGTACAAGAAAGATTTTAGAGCATAACACAGATAACTGTCATAAAAATGTACTTCTACAAGGATTTATGTATATTTAGAATGATTTTGTCTATGGCTGTTAGCGTAAGGCAAATATTTTAGTCATTTTTCTTCAAATTTCACAGTTTTTTAAAAAAATATTATTTTGAAAGCTTAATTTTACAATATAGTTTTAAAACATATGCAGTTGAAAAATAACATTAAAGAATATATATAAGTTATTTTTCAAAAAGATGTCTCCGAACACAGTCGGATACCTTCAACCATAACATATGCAGACTGTCCACTTCAATCGAGACCCAACAGTTAATTTATAAACCTTTAGAGATAGCCATATAAAGTACAACCCCGGTTAACGGAACTCGAGTGAACCGAAATCCGAGTTATCCGAAATGCCTCTGAAATCACAATTGCAAGAAACACGTACAGTACTGTACGAAAATAATCGCGAAGGCGAGACTGTTTTGCAACGTATCCTCACTTTTTCTTAAGCCTCCCCAAGAAGGTCAGTGATTAATTTTAGAATGCTAAAATTAATAATTAAATTAAAATTAAATCGGTATTAACGAAATTCATTACGATATTGTTTACCCACACCTGTCAGGCGCATTGTGCCCAAACTCACCGATGCGAATATTTTGCCTGACGGAGGGTTAATTTTAAAAAAAATAATGTGTGTAGCCTGCAAAGAGAGTTTGAATTCGTTTCACACTCCGAACAAAACATTTCACAATTACATACTGTAATTACATACATGTGCATGACTTAACCGAAAAAATCTTTATCCGAAATGTCCCCCCCCCCTTTAGCTCGTTAACCGGGTTATAATGTACTTCCAACTGAAAAAATGTTTTAAATGACGTAAATAATTATATTTTATGTTGTATGAATCAATAAATGTAAAGCTTAAAAAATTATGAACTCTGAATTTTTATACAAACCTCCGATCATATTCGTCATATTTGGTACAATACTTTTGACACACTAACATTTTATACAAACAAGTATATAATTCTTAACGTCACTGAAAGCAGTTTTGCAATTGGAAGTATATGCCTTTGTCTAACGGTTTAAAAATAATCTATTTTACCTCAGTTAGTGTAGGCAACCTGTATATCATTATATTTATTTAAATAAAAAGTTTTTATGACCTTATCACAAAACGAAAAAATCAGGCGAGGCTTATATGTAAAATTTTTTCATCATACGGGATATGTACGTCGCAAGAAAAAAATCAGAAACAAAAATATTGTCATGTCCTCAGAGTTGATTAAAATTAATTGCAAATAACATTTTCATTGATTATATTCATTTTGTCCCGTGTTTATCACATATTATTTAATGATAACAATAACAGCAAATAAAAATGATAGCTCACTAGCTGCTGTTTTTTCGCAACATCAGGAAAATATGAGAAGCTTGTCTGCTCAATTTTTCTGTATTATACCCTGCAGTCAAAACACGACAAGGGTCTAGTCCGTTGTAGTCTAGAGCACTACTATCTTCTTTATAAGCAAAAAACAGAGGGTTTCTTTGATCGAAACATGAGTTACTGTCCTATCGCAATGTATGGAAAAATTTGATTTTTAAAGAAGCATGTATTTGGGTTTTTTTTCTTTAACATTGTTTTTTTTTCTTAGAGTGGTGACATTTAAATTTACATTTACAAGAAAATTTATGATTTATGACTCTTACAGTATAATCTTTCTTAAATAAATATTTAAGTATGCGAATAATTATATATAATCTTAAATTTTTAAAACAGAACTCTTTCTTCGATTCTTGCAAAAGTTCAGCAGAAATAGTTGTTCAATCAATCCATGTTTCTTTCTTAACCCTCCTATTGCCGATTTTTTAAAAGAATCGCTATTTAGATGCAACGCTTGCAAATATATTCAAATACCATTGAGTCAAACGAATTATTACTTATATGCAAAGCTTTATTAGTAGAATATTATTTAACTCTATAATAGTACTAAGTGAAGACATTAGCTCGCGAAAATCGCAGTAAGTAGATTTGTTTCCTACCCGCGGAAATCGCAGGATAAGCAGTCTGAGGTTTAAAAGCATGGATTATGTATTGAAACATTCATGACGGAAAAATCAAATCTGTTCGGCTAAGTTAATTCGGAATTGAAAGAATTATGCATGACTTTTCGTAACCATATAGTCGAGGTTAAATAGAAAATGCGAGACTTGCATTTATGTGGCATTAAATTACGTAAATGCTACGAATGAAGTTTCTCTCACTTTCTTAAGAACAGAACAATTATTTTCATCAAAAAGTGACCTATACTAGTCTTGAGACAAAGTTTTGGTTTTCATTCAATAGATTAATAGTGTTCTCAATCATTCATATTTTCCAAATGAATATCAATCGAGAATACGCAGGGTGCTAAGACGAACTTCTTTCATTTTGATGTCAGATGCAATGGAATGAATCCAGATAAAATTCTCCCCTCAATTTGCACGTATATTTAGATAATAATGCGCGTTTTGAGTTTAGCTTTGTCGCATAGAGAAGATAATGGATTATGCATATTTGAATGTTACCTTTGCCCCCTTTATAGATATAATCCAAAATTTGATACTCATCCATAATTTTTATATAGACCTCGTTTAGAAAGACTCTTTCTGTTTTTGAATTATTCTGCTCCCATACATACAGACTATTAGGCAGTCTACATTTTGAGAGATTTAATCAAAAATTTGACACTCATCCATAATTTTTGTATAGGCCTCGTTTGGAAGGGTTCTTTCTGTTTTTGAATTATCCTGTCCTCATACATACGGATCATTAGGCAATCTACACTTTGGAGGATTTGGTCTAAAATTCTTTGTCGATCTACAATTTTGGTGATAAAAAAATATTCAAATTGCATCCATACAGCCTGTTGTGATTTTGAATTATCATGTCCACATACAAACTAGTGTTCCTTAAACATCGATAGTGCAGTCGATAATTTTCCCAAACAATCGATTGAACTATCGATAGTTTTCTCCCCGGCGATACTATAGATAGGTGTTCTTCCAGTCGATAGTTTAGAAATTATTGATACTATCGATAGTTCCAATCGATTGTTTCAGTAGATAGTTTTGAAACTATCGACTGAAAATGCGCCTATCGATAGTATTGCCCGGGAGAAACTATCTATAGTTTTGAGAATGTCGATACTATCGATTGTTTCAGGCGATAGTTCCGAAAACCTAATACTATCGACTTGGCTTTGATAGTCTATCGATGTTTAAGGAACACTAATACAAACGAATAAACAAACAGTCTTCCCTTTGACGGATTTCGTCCAAAATTTAATGAAGATATGCAATATTAGTGCAAATCCACATACTGATTTTCAATGGTGGCAAAAGTGAGGGGCGAAAGATTTATAGATACCTAAAAGTACTCTGAGTATAGTGGGGCAGACAACAAAATTTTTAAATTTAGTTACAAAATTAGCTACCTTTCCTGAATGTTGTTTTTTTTATAATTCCAAGTTTTATACAACTAAAATGAAATGCAAAAATGTGTAGGGGGTCATGCTTCCACAAAAATATGGGGGGAATCACGCACACACCCTCCCGAGTAGCCGCCTCTGCTAATAATCATTCGTCTAACTCGTTATGTTTTTGTGCTATCGTGTTCAATCAGAATAGATAGCGTTTTCTAAGATTCTAGGAAATCTGAAAAGTGGAGATTCATAAAAAAAAAGAGAGAGAATTTTTCTTTTCCCGACACGATTAAAATACTTTCTATCTGTATACTTCTTATAGAGAAATCTAAAAGAAACCCATCGCATCAAAAAGAGGGCAATTTTTTTTTCTCCCGTGATACGCGTCAAATGCGCAGCGACGATTTAATTTCGCATTCCATTGTGCGGTTTGCAGTAGGAAAAAAAACACAGCGACACTGATGATATGCTAGTCATTTCATTATGATGTCGTGCGATTTGATTCCATTAAGAGTTATAGATAACTTTGAAAAGGAAATTAATGTACATTAAATTATTTTTAGTTGAACATGTTATTTGATGGAATTCACATTTTCAGAATGATTTATCTGTGTCCATTGTCCAGCTTTCTTTCTTTCCCACTTCAACTATTAAACATAAAACTATTCTTTAAGAACTTCATGGTTAATGTTTAATAGCTTTTAACCGTGGTCTTATCTTTCTAATAAGCACAAAACTATCATAAAAAGTAAAGCTTTAAATCTTTCATGAAAGATTTATTATGGAATCTAATTTCAGAAATTTACTATGATAATAACTCTTTTCTTTCTTTAATACGAATTTTTTAACAGTGTTAAAAATCTTTAAACTCTATTTTAAGCCTTTATTAACAGTATTAAATCTTTAAAGATCATTAATGAAGGCAATACTGTCCTTAAGCCAGTATTGTTTAGAAAAGTATTTTGTTTTAATTTTCTACCTCTTTTTACTCAGCTTCTGTTTCTTTTCATAAGTTTGCGTAAACATGCTAAATTTCTTGCAGAAGATACCTTAAATGTTTTCTTGCTACCTTAAATGCCCTAGAGCTTTCAAATTTTCTTGACAACTCTAATTTATCCTTGTCATCATTTCTTCTTGAACAGAAAAAAAATGGATGCTCTAAAGAATTTAGTGAAAAAATTACGAAAAGAGAAGCTAACAATTTTTTATTACCTATACAAATGGGATGCATGCTAAAAAGTCTCTAATCCACACATAAGTGAATCAACACTCTTGTTGTCTTGTAACTCAACTTGTGTGTCTGTTCAGGTTTCGTTATCATCATCTGATCCCAGTTCGAAATTAGGGTCCTAACATATTCTTTCTGACGATTAAAACTGAGGCAATTCACCTCACTAAACTAATCTAAACCTGGGATGTACGAAATATGATCGATTCTGGCATTGCCGATGGTTTAATGCTCATAAATTATTTCTTATTTTAAAGAAAATGAATAATTATATGAACTTTTCTGAATTGTTTAATAGAAATCAACCAATTTGCTAATTGTTTCATTGATGGCTCAAAGCAGATGTAAAACTTGCTAAGTATAGTTGGCGTTTTAATCAACAGATGCTATTTTGAGTTTCAAAATTTATTTTGTCTTCTGGATTTTATACTACAACAATCTGCTTGCTAAAACATTTTTAGTGATATTATGCGACCAAAATTCATTTTATTAAATTACATCACAACAGAACAGTGGCCAAAAATAAGATGGTAGAATCTTTGTGCCCCATGTATTTTATACTTCATTTTCCCCCAGCTCCACTGTCGGCTCACCTGCACCCCAAACGCATCCTGGTGGACGCGGAGAAACCGGTCACCCTCAAGTGCAACATCTCCGGCTATCCCGTGGACTCCGTGACGTGGATGAAGGACACGCGTGCCCTGGCGGACAATTCGGGTCGCGTGAGGATGCTCACGAGAGACATCATCCACATCAATTCCGTAGGGAGGGAGGACAGAGGGGTGTACCAGTGCTTCGTGAGAAATGCCGACGACTCCGCGCAAGCCTCAGCAGAACTCGTCCTGGGAGGTAAGAAGAAAAAAACGTTTGCTCAGCAGAAATGTTTAAAATGCAAGGGAATGTGTGCTTGTTTCAGCTATAAAATTTAATCTCTGCCTCCTTTTGAAGAATTCCTTAAATATCTTCACAGTTGAGCATAGCTTCTAGGAATAGCTACCGCTAATTTAAGGACATTTCAGTGGTGTTCAAATCCTCAAAATGTGTTGCCCATTTTATATTTTATACGTACAGGATTTGTGAAGCTTGTCATTTCCACGTGATAACCGATACTTCTTTCATACTCCATTAAACGAAAGAGCAATTCGTCACTACAACGCACCTCGTTCTACCAGTTTTTGAGTAATTTTGGTTAACACCACAATCAGAGATTAGAACCCATAATCTTTTTCTCTGGTTCGTATTCCTCAGCCAAGCCATGTCATGCTTTAACCATCTAAGCCACTATTGGACTTTATTTAGTTTATTTTTCACATAAGGAACGAATGCGGATGCTTATGATTGCTTTTTTAAGGTGTATTCTAACAGTGAAAGATAGGAAACACTGAGCAGTGTTCCTTTTTCAATAACACATTTTAAAAGAACGTCTTTTTAATGGCAGGAACAAAAAATGAAACAAGGACAGTATAGAAGCGCATTGACAGATTTATGAGTTTCAGAAATGTGTGATGTGCTTATTTAATGAATTTTTCTTTGAGAAAAAGAGTAAAAGCACTGATATCATTGGTTCTGAAATATGAAATCAAGCATATTCTTCCAAAACTTTAAACAATTAATCAAATGATAGATTTTAAACATCCATTTCAAAGCTAAACACTGATATTTTCTGGTTAAAATACGAAATCTAGCTTTCTAAAAAGTTGCAAACGCATTTGTAAGGATCGTGAAATTTTTCACTGATACAAGCTTTTAACCCCTTAACTGCCACCGAATTCTTACGCGAGTCGATCCCCAGAGCCACCGTTTTTCGCACAGTCGCGTGGTGAAGCGCCTCTCCCCTTCACCCTCCCCCTCTCGAGAAAAATCACTCCCCCTAATTTTAAGAAATGGTCATGCCCCACGCAAACACCCATTCCCCGTTAATAATGTCCCATTGCAACTCCATTCGTTTTAAGTTGTTCACTTTGATGAAAAACATTTCAATTAGTCATGAACATTTTTTTTTGTCTTCCTTCCACTTCATTAAATTTGTCTAAAAGCGTTAGCTATTACCTTCTCATTCACCATCTTACTAATGCTCATAGATATCATCTAGAGTATCATAAATTAAAATTTAATTAAGCATTTCTCAAATAAAAATTTCACACAGCGATAAATAAATTCTCACTAATTCCAACTTCCCTTTTTAACAGAAACTGCCCCTTCTTTCCACGAAACATTCTCAGAGAGAACCCTTCGACCTGGTCCATCTGTTTCGTTCCAGTGTGCCGCATCTGGTACACCCTTGCCGCAGGTAACCTGGTCTTTGGACGGGTACCCTGTGCCGGATAATGACAGAGTCCGGGTAGGAGATTACGTCAGCAGGAATGGCGATGTCATCAGCCACGTCAACATATCCAGTGTCCGGATAGAAGACGGTGGACTGTACAGTTGTGTTGCTCGAAATGATGTTGGAGAAATCAGGCATTCCGGACGCTTGAATGTGTACGGTCCACCGATGATTCGGCCAATGCCGGACCTCTCAGTTGTTGCTGGTGAAAGTACTTCGATCCAATGCCGAGTGGCTGGATATCCAATAGATGAAATTATGTGGGAAAAAGGTAAGTCATCTCTTGTAAGTTCCTTCTTGGTAGTTTTCAGTACGAATTCTTCGTTGGTTTTAACATTAAACGTACCGCAAATGGACAAATGGCCGTTTTCCAATGGCACTTTCAATATACCAGCGAGATGCCAGTACGATTAGAGCAGTGGCGGCTCTTCCATAAGTGCTGCAGAGATGCAGTCCCCCCTGAACTTATTTTAAAATATTGTATTTTTGTTTCTATTCTAATTGGCTTACTTTTCCCCTTTGAGAATTCAAAGATCAACGAAAATGGCAAAAAAGTAATAAAAAATGTAAAAGGAAGACGGAAAATCAATCTATAATTAAGAAAGAGACCGACCAGAGCTGCAGAAAGTTTTGCCCCTCTTCAGGATCCACAATTAACTCAATGATCAACGTGAAGCGAGAGAAAAGCAACCCTTTCTCTGCTTAAATTTGCATTAATTTGAGTTGCATTTTTCCCAGCTCACGATTGGCGCGACTTCCTCATTTGGCTTTTTTCCGCTTTTTGTCAGTAGTTAAGTAGTTTTAACGTAGGACTAATTACCTCCCATTGGGGTCTCAGGCAGGAAATTGATTCATACGCCAAAACGCCACAAAACTTGGTATGGGATATCCTTTATATCCCGGTAACTACATATGTTAAAAACATAACTAATGTCTTATTTCAGAGATAAAGAGCAACAACAGAAATTACAAGAAATACTTATTTAAATTTTAAAACTTGCGAGAAATAAAAGAGTCACGTGAGTAAAGTAGTCCTACGCCTTTAACATCAGCGGTTGTTTGAAAAGACAGCCTCTCGTCAATTTCTTAAAATCCAATTCTGAAAGCGTTGTAATTTTTTGCTTCTTTATGTTTTTTCGGGTGCTGATTACGAATCTGAGGTTTGCCACCAATAATCTTTGTTGGAATTTTAGTTATAGGCGAAAAAACATGAAAAATGTTTCCCCCGTTTTTTGCTTATAACTCAAAAACTATCAATTTTTAGTATATCATCATTTTATACCGAAATGATCAGAGAAAATTAACTACAACTTAGGTCTATACAACTGTTGCAGCACTGCTTGTTTCTGAGCTGACAAGCCGCCACTGGATTAGCGTTAAGAAAGGCTTTTAAAATCCAAGGGATATTGTTTAACCTAGTGACAGTTGTAAAAATGCATTTTATGAATACCAAAAGAAATCCTCTTCTGTTCACATTATGCGTTAACAGTAGTAATGTACGAAGTATTTCTGATGAAAGATGCGAATTGTTTTCTAAACCATAGCAATTCAGTGCATCTTCATGCAATATAATAATTTACGAATTCATTTTCTTACACAAATTTAGATTCTTAATTACAGACATGTAGCTTGTTTGAACTGCATCGATATGGTATGAAGATAATGTAATGTTCACCTATCTTTGAAATGGAAGTTTCAAGAAAAATAGATGACTCAAATTGTCATTTCATTTGAAAATACAGGGTTAGCCTAAATGATTCATCGGGTTTCAAAACACTGTGTATTGAGAGGTATACGACCTACAGAGACGGGTGATACATAACAAGATACATACACTCCCCAAGTTTAAAAGCCCGTCTCGTGGCTCGCGTGCTCGCTAGATGGCAGGCCAGTAGCGGCACTGTACAAGATGGCGGCAATGCAGAAGAAGAGCTTTTTTGTGTTGGAATATGCGAAGTGTTCTTCGGTTACGAGCGTTCAGATTCTGTTGGAGATAAGGTGAAAAAGTGAATTAGAAAGTTGCATAACCTCAATAATTTAGTATGAAATGGCAGTATATGAATAGCCTAAACTGAAAGCGGAAAATGCGAATTTAAATGTGTGCGATTGCCGTTGATAGTTGTGTTCTTGTGATCATTTTGTTGTTATGAAGAAGTATTCAAATCGTTCTATCTTGCCAGAACAATATTGCAAAGAACACAAATAACAAATGCATACAGAGTGCCATGTCCTACAAAATCAAGGTCACTGAAAAATTTCCTAAAAGATTTTTTTTTTTCACATCGCCATCAATTTTCAAAATATGATCATTATCTCACTGTTTAGCACATACTAACGCAATTTTATAAATGTAGCTACAAACGTTCACAAATTAATTCCGACTCAGCAATAATAACTTATGTACTTTCTATTCTGTACATCTCACAAGGGCACGGTGGCCTAGTGGTAAGGTTTCGGCATCGGGGTGAACCCTCATCACAAAAGTTCTGTAGAACCAAAATAAACAAATCAGAAAACTTGTCCATACAAGGTGTATCAAAAATGTATCAACACTTTGAATAACTAATACATATACAATGAATGACTATGAAATTATTCCATTGCTAAAATGAATTTATACAAACGCAGAATTATTTTCTGTCGTTTGTCATTTCGTGTCTTTCAATAGTTGTTCGAATAGTTGGGAATTATTGCTCAAGAAATCGACGGAATCGCAAAAGATATTATGAGTCTTATTTGAATCTTGTTGGTTAGAGACGTCACTTTCCCGCTGTTAAAGTGCGGAAAGTGACGTCTCCCCAACCAAATCGGGTACCAGAATAGACCCGTAAACATTCCATGTGAGCGCATTCTCTTTCAATGGGTTCTCTGACGAGTCGGTTGCTGCTACTTTCGGATTAGAAACATTACGTTTCATATGTCCCATGAAAAAGAAATCCATTATTTTGATATATCGTTAATATCTGAGGAGAAAGATCTCAATGCTATTCCTTTGAGTAATTCTTGTGAATATATCATTAAGACAGATAGTCACAGTCCTTATGTCATGTTATTAATGACGAGGAGTTCCATGCTTTTGGAACTGTCAGGCCGCGGTGGCATAGTGGTAGGGTGTCGGCCATGGAGCTAAAGGGTTTCAGGTTCGAAACCCGATCTTACTGAAGATCCTTTGTGTATTGGATCTGTTGCACGCTAAATAATACATAAGAGATGAAACGCCCTCCCACTGGTGTGGTGCGGAAGTTCGGAGAGGGGGTACCAGCTAAATTGTCTTTCTCGTCATTTGATAGTGGTTCAAAATTACGAGGTCCGTCCCAAAGCAACTCTCGTATTTCTTCAAAACGGGCCTTTAATAGAACAAACTGAGCTAAACTGTATATCTCAGAATCCACAATAATCCTGCAAGATAGGTTTCTGGAGAAATGCACAGCTATTCTTAAAATATTGGTATCAAAACTAAAACTGTATCATAAAAGAGGAGTGTTTTTTGCATTTTCAGATCGTATGGAAATTGATTCATGTATCCCTGGTTTGGGGAGTTAATGTTTAGTCTATTAAAAGCATTACTGTATCAAATTTTTCATGCTGGCGAGGAAATTATTCAACATTACAAAGATTTTTGCTGTGAAGAGATGAACACATATTCAGTCGCAAATGCACCTCCTTTATTGTTGATTTGAATTCAAATGATCTTTTTTGCCATTTATCATTAGAAGTTACAAAAAAACACATCTTACAAAAAAAGATCATTACGCCAACATTAAGTTTTTGCTTGTTCCTTTGATTTTGCATCGCTTTTTATGGCTTTTAATTAGCATTTCCTAAAAAAGTATCTCAGAGAAACAATCTTCACATCAAGTCCTATTCAGATATTCTCCTTCATTCTATCATTTCTATTATTTCCCTAGTACATAGGATGTTTTTCTGTTGTTTTCTTCTAAAAAACAACCAACAATATCACAAACACTCCTAATATCAACTTTAAATTCAGAACTTTTTTATCTTTGATTTTTTATTGAAAGTTTTTTTATTACTCAAAGCTGATTATTATTATTATAACACGTAGTAAGTAATTATATGTTCAATTATTTATTTATTAGGGTCTCTAGAAAGATTAAACTATTTCCCATAAAAATCTGCTATAAATCGATGATCGGTAACGAACTATTCGGGTGACGAACATTGATTTGAACGGATTATGTTCGTTAACTTTCTACCCACTTTAACTAAATTTCAGGTATTAAACTTGATCTGGTGGGACGATGTAGATGCTTCTGGGTAAAGTGAAGTATTGCTTTTCATGACCATGAAGAATGGGGAGAATATCAGTTATTCTCCACAGCCATTTTAAATTGTTTTCGTTAGGCTAAAGTTATTTTAACTAATATATGTTACTAAATAATTCAATAAAACGGCAATTATTACGGGGATAACGATTACTCAACGCTACCAAAATTATACTAATTTTATTCCGAAAGTAAATAAATATGTTGCCATCCACAAAAGAAACAAATTAATAATTATTTACAATTAGATTAAAAAATATACACAAAATAAAAATACGAAAATACTTCAAAATTTTTGCACACGCTTGATTGAAGAGTAGAATATTAACTTAACGGTCAAAATAACAGTGTAAATATCGCTGGCTTTGAAAGCCAATGATATTTAAACATTTATTAAACTAAAGTAGCCACAATTTTTCAATGCTAAAAATATATTTCGCCCGTGTTATCGATGGCCCGATGGTTTATGTATTCGATTGCTAGTGGGTCCACGGTAGCCCAGTGGCAAGATATCGGCTTTGGGCTAGAGGGTTCCAGGTTCGGAACCCGATTCCATTGAAGATCCACCGTGTATGTGGGCCTGTTGCAAGTTAACTTATTCGTAAGGGCCAAACTTCTTCCCGCTGGTGTGGTGCATACATAACCCACCACAGATAGATCGGAGGGTGTGGTTCAGAAGCTTGGAGAGGAAGTGCCAGCTAAGGTGTTGTCCTCGTCATCAGAAAGCGGTTCAAAATTACGTGGACCGTCCCAAAATAGCCCTCGTGTTGCTTCAAAACGGGACGCTAAACTCGATGGCAAAAGTATCTGAAAGGTCTTCAGTAATAGAAATGTCTTGAGTAGGGTATTAATTATGATACTTACATAAACATTTCTTTCGACGTCATTATCTACCGTCAACTATGAAATTCACTTTACTGAAATCTTTTACATTAGTTGGCCTCGTCGTTTTTTTATATATATATATATAATACTCAATATTACTTACCTTATGTCCGACGCACATCTGTCTGTGAGTTATTTAACAATAACCTTTAGATATATGCTATTACCCATTCCTACACATGATGATATTCCAAGATAGACAGATAAGAATCACACATTAAGGATATTGCTAGTTTACAGCTAAATATCGAGAAGCGCCTCATTTTACATTAACAAATAACTAAGATATTCTCGAGTTAAATGGGGTTTTTTTTGTTCCTTGCATATGTAGAAATTCTCATTATATTCTACGATTTATTTTTGACACCAGAAAATTGGTTACCCAAATGAACCAATGGTGTTGGAATCTCTTACTCTCACCAATATTCAATTTCTTAAACACATGATACATTTTTTAAGTGTTATGTTTATACTTTTTATTAATTAATGACATTTTTGCTTTCTAGAAAAATAATTAAACTTATTGTACATTATTATGTCTCATAGATTCTAAATTTTAAAGGGTTTTTTTGGAGTTGATTTAATCATTTCTAGTTGCTTGGAAATTTTTGTATGCTATACTTTTGCAAACGTTTCGAGCTAAATAATTTTGTTTTCTTTACCTATTATATAGGAAAAAGTATTAATCGTAAGACTGGTAAATTTTCAAACTTTATTCATCGACTACAAGATTGTTCGTTCCCATTTATGTCTCAACAAGACAAGTAACATAAAATTCTTTTATTCAAAAAGTCTGAATTTATATCTACAAATAAACATTTAACTTGTATGATATTCCAGACATGATACAAATAAAAAAAATCTTCCATTCCATGGAAAAATTTTAAGAACATACCATGTTCACACATCTTTTAGAAAACGCTTTTTGATTGAAATCGAACTCGACTTGAAACGTCATATCTTTTACAACTTCGGCAGGCCGAACAACCCTGAAGATACCCCGCCTGAAACATTCCCAAGATGCTTTTCACCCCTTTGCTGTCTGACACATTATATCAGAAATCGCTGCGAAAGAAATTCAATATGATCTGACAAAATGTATCACTACCACAGCCTTTTCTGGATCTGATCTGAAAAAAGAAGTCCAAACTCCTCCCTTTAAGAGACGATTCATCCTGTTTAGCCGGAGGAGCAAGCCTCTCTTTCAAGAAGCGAAATTTCACATCGACTTTGAACCTACCCTCGACTTTTCTCCTTAACCCTATTTTTTTCTCTCAAAAAAAAATTTGTATGCAAAAGTTCTTTACAAAGTTATCTGCTGTGTTCCCCTTTTAAATTAAGCCTGCAAACTCTATTTAATGGACTGATAGGAGAAGAAAAAAAGATTGTTAGTTGTTCAAGAAAAAGACTGGGCAAAAAAATCAGTCTCTTTTAGTATCTGCTAAAAGGAAAATCAGGGCTAAGTTTCCTTACCTGCCCATGTTTGTCCCCGGTTAATAATTGCTAGGCTTTCGGGAGTTTTAAAGCGTGTTCCAATTAGCTTTTTTGAGCTTCGAGAGTTGAAAGTTTTTGTATGGGTTGCGAATCGATCTAAGCATCCTAATTATTTCGAACCAATGAAGCGCGCTTCACTGTGCGATCGCTTTGACTCGATTGGAGACTGAATTCTCTGGAAAAGTTGAAATTATCTTCTGTACAAATGCCTCTTCTCGAAAAGGTGGAGAAAATTCTTAAGTCTGTGAGGATTTTTCGTTTAAAATGTTTTAAAAAGATTTTTCATCTGGAAAGGACGAGAAAATGGGATTATTTTATTGTTGAGAAGGTATCGCTACGCTTTAAGTCTTGATTTTTCGCAAACTTGTTTGTAGCGTCATTCGTCTTGTAAAGCCCTTGTTAAAGAACTGAGTTGCGACTTGTCCTTTCGTTACAATTTTAAATTGTTCTAGAAGATTCTTTTCTAACAGGAGACATTTGATAAATTTAATCAAGGTGAAGAATGTTAATTTTTGTGCAACTTTTATTTAACTTGAGTAGTTTCATGCTTGTAAAGATGG
>BGPR01000105.1:150557-211887 GCA_013235015.1 Araneus ventricosus | reverse complement strand
GATTGATCAGCGTGACACCACCTGGTATTTATTTTGAGCAAAAATTGATTCCATAATAGTTAGAGTAATAAATTATAAATTAAAGACTAAAAAGTAGAAAGTAGTTAAACAAAAAAAATTGTATTTCTTGAAACAATAATAAAAGTGTATTTTAAATAACTGTTTTTATTATATTTTGGATTTATTGTTAATATGTTGAAGATTTTGCATAAAAATGAAAGAATTCAACTGATATATTTTTAGAAAATTAACTAATGATTCTTGAAAAAATTGAACTGATCTATCTCTCCATATTTTTTCGATGTGCTAAATTAAAAAAAATAATTTTCCATAACAAGGAAATTATTTAATTATTTTTCTCTATTAATACATTTTACGAAACTGAAATAGGTATTACAGTGTACTATTAGATATAAAATTTCATTCGAACTTTGAAGTCTAAAAATTGATAAATTTGACTTCAAGAATTCTTGTTTATTAAATGTCTTGATTGCATCAAAGAATTTTCTTATATGTTTTACTCTATTAATAGTTATGTTAAAATTTATTTCATTATCATTAAAATATCATGTCTCTGATTCAATTACTTCATATGTTATCTTTCGAAAACGTATATGATTGAAAAAATATTTTGTTCCCTTGTCAAATAATGAATATCATGCCCTAACTTCACAAAATTAGTTTTGTAACTGTATTAAGATGAATTAGAAATGGGTTCTTTACCTTTTTCAACTTTAGCTGTCTAAACGAAGAGTCAAGATATCACCGTCTAAAAAATTCCCAACAAGCGTTTCTCTTTTTAGCACCTTCACATAATCGCACATCATCACATTATGGATAGGAATGAAGGAAATTAAACATGATCTGATAAAATGTGTGACAGCTATATTCACTTGACATTCTGGAGAATAAGCCTAAAACCCAAAATTTCATACTGCTTAGTTCGGAGCGCAGACCACTATTTAAAGAACAATAACTTCACATCGACTTTGAACCAACCCTCGATATTTCCTATAATCGTATTTTCTCCTTCAAAAATGCAATATGCAAAAGTATTTTTAAAAAATTATCTGATATGCTGACATTTAAATTAAGCCAGCAAACTCAATTTAATAGACAGATAGAGAAGAAATATTTTGTTAGTTGTTCAAGAAAAAGACCTAACAAAAATTCAGTCTTTTAGCATGTAGTTAAAGGGAAAATCATTGCGAAGTTATTTTACCTGCCCAGGCTTTTGTCGTCTCTTTAGAAATCCAGACTTTCGAAAGTCTTACAGGACAAAAATTTACAGCGAATGCTATACAGAAAGTAAAATTTCTCACATTGCTAACAAATGGCCGGGCTTGCATTATTAAAGGTTAAAGTTCGAGTCTAAGAGCTTTAGAACGTGGCTATCATGTGCGACAGTTGACATTTCGCAGTCGCTCGAATTACTACAATTGTAGCGATCAGGGGTGGCGTGAGTGCGGTGTCCTGGAGTGCCAGGGTCGCCCTTTCGGGGACGCTGCACCCCCCCCCCCCGTCCGTCGGGGCAAATTTTTGTACCCCTTTCAGGCAACTAGGTATTCAACTAATAGATAAATAAAGACCTGGCGAAAATTTGATAGGATCATCATTACGCCCCTCTCCTTGTGCAGCAGGTAGTGCTATTTCCTATCGGCCCTGCCCCGTCTAGCAGACCGTGCCTCCCCCATTGGGCGGACTCTAACGGCACTCTTGATAGTGCCTGAAAATGTCGTCTCTTATTCCCCCCCCCCCCCAACTACGCGGATATATCTGTGCTGAAGTCTTTTGAATGCACAGAAAGTCGAAAGGATTGAAATCCATCATCGGCGGTACCAGGTGTATTGATTCGTCGTAAAGTGGAAGCAATTAGTACATTTAATTTCCTATGATAAGTTAAATGTTCACGTTAAAGAGCATACTGAGCGGTCCCTTAAGTTTCGCGCCCGTCTTATTGACGTGAATCGAATTATCGCATTTTCAAGTTTATAAACTAAAATTTAATCAATAATTAGCTTCATAATTTGAAACGAAAATTAAGTAGAATCCATAAGCATCTCAAGAATTCTATGCCTTCTTAGATGAATGAAAAAGGCATTTCCTACCCAAAACAGGAAGGGGTCATCTTATTAGATAGCAAAAAAATAATGCAATCCTTAATAATGGTCAATGATCACCATGTGGAGCTGGTGAGCATGCTCTTTTGGGAGAACCCTCGCTTGAAGATCTCAGTCATCATTTCCAGCAAATATCCTGATAATTATTTCCCAAATATGCCAAGAAACACCTATGTAAAGGTTTCAATACTAATAGTAAATATGGTGAAAAGTATCTCAATGATTGCTGTAAGTGTTCGAACAAATGTTTTTATGTAACTTTGTTTTCTTTCTATGGCCATAGACGAACTTGCTTTCTTAATATGATTCGTATTTGGTCTCATCTATTTCTCTTTGTGCCAAATTTTGTTTTAAAGTTCATTAATGTCATTTATTTAATACTTATTTTCCACCGAAAAAGTTTTCAAAGTTAAAATTGTGCATTTATTATAGAATCAAAGCTCAAGTATTGTCTAAATTTAAATGATATTTTAATTAGACTGAGGTTGAAGTTTCGATATTTATCCAAGGAGAAAAACCGTTATTTTCTGACATTATACAGCGCTTTAGATTTCGTATATCAAAATTTTATTAGACTCCAGCAATATAATTACTTATACAATACGAGAACCGAAACATTGTTTTAAATTCAATGAATTTATTTATAATGCACAGTATATATATTCTAGGTATATAACATTTTATTTGCTTCACTATTGTTAGAAATTTTAGTATATTTTTTATAAAGAAAAAAAGAGCTATAAAAATATTTTAGGTTCACTGATATTTTAGCAGACTCCTATTGACTTTAGCTAAACTAACAAATTCACAAAAAATACCAAGCAGTTTTTTTTTTTATTTTACAACTTAAACAGTGCCAGTAAAGTCTTGCAATAACGAAACCTGAAAAATTCTAAGATTCTGTTCTCTACTTTTAACGCTTTTCAACATGAATTTCTTTGAAAGAAATTCAAAATAATCTGACAAAATTCATCTCCACCACAGCATTTTTTTAAATGAAAAAAACTTTTAAAAAGCGAGCCTAAATCCTAAACCCGAACCTGTTTTGCCCGAAGCGCAAACCTCTTTTCAAAGAAGAAAAGTTCACGCCGTTTTTAAACCGCCTCTCGAATAAACATTTTCCTTAAACATTTTTTGATACTTTGCTCTCGGATTATTTTAGAAATTGCTTATTGATTCAAATGAAACTAGACTTAAAATGTCATAACTTTCCTAACATTAATCTTCATATCAACCTCAAGAAAAACTCTGTAAAATTCCAAAGACGCTCTTCATTCTTTTGCTCTTTAACAGGTTACATCGTGGATTGCTGTGGAAGAAATTCAATATGATCTCACAGAAAACAGTCTAAAAAGCAAGGATAAATTTTCATCTTTAAAAGAGAAGAATTCATAATGTTTAGACCGAAGCACAAACCTTTTTCTCAAGAAACGAAATCTTACATCGAGATCAAACCAAACCCTGCAATCTTCTCTTTCAAATGTAGGTTTCAACAATACACTCGGTATGATAAAGTTCTTTTTCAAATGGTCACGTCATTTTCCCTTTTAAATTCAGACAGCAAACTCAACTTAGTGTGCTGATAAAGGAATAAAAAAAACTGATTCTTAGTTGTTCAAGAAAAAGACTATGCAAAAGATTCCTTCCTTCAGAATCAGAGCTGAATTACCTTAATTCTTCAAGTTTTGTCCCTGGTTGATAATTACTAGTCCTTTGGGAGTCTTAGAACGTTCCCAATTAGTTGTTTTAATCTTCGAGGATTGGAAGTTTTTCTATTGGCTAAGAATCGATCTGAGCATCCTAATTATTTCGAATCAATGAGACGTATTTCTGTGCATGATCACTTCAATCCGACGAAAGTCTAGAATGTCAGTAAGTTGATGTCTGCCTTTATAAAATTATTAAAAATCTGGAAAGAATATCTAGTGCCGTAAGACATTTTAATTGAAATGTTTTTGTAAAATTTTTCTCCCGGTATTAGATGAGAAAAATTGGTTATGTTATTGATGTGAAAGTTTTTTCAAAAGTTTAGAGCCTGTTTTTTCACTAAGTTTCGATGCTTGTTCAAAAAGTAAGGATACAATGCGTACAGGCGGAAAGATAATGTTTTGGTGTGCCGTCGAACTGTGTTTCCCAGTAGTAACAATTACTTTGTTCTTTCATGTTGTTGACTTACTTTTTACTGTTGGTGTTTTTATTAAAGGAGTTGTTTATTACACATCTTTTGCTAGTAGTTTGTGGCGAACGAATTGATGTTTGGGAAGAGCTTGGAATCTGCTGTCAGATGTAAACAGTTAGATATAGCCCATATCTTTCACGTCTTAGACATCTCTTTAACAGAAGGCGGTAGAATTCCATGACTCAGAGCTTCCACCACGACTTAAAAAATGCTAGATCAATGTTTTTAATTACGTAGGGAAAAAAAGTAAAAATAAGTAAATACAATGCAGTGGATGAATTGACAAACACTTAGGGTGCCCGTTAAAGTCCCTTACCACCCTTTTAACTACCAAATGGCTGCAGCTATCTTCATAAGAGTGGTGTCTAGGTCATAGAACTCTATGGTCTAGGTACGGTAAAGTGACAATGCGCTACTGGATGAAACCACTTTCAGCGCCATCTGATGGCAAACTTCGGAGTTAACGTTCCTATCTCTAAAACGGTACGAGATAGAGGAAAAAAGTGAATTACAAAGTTTTAGACAATTATCGATTTAGTACAAAAAGACACCTTGTGGACGTAAATACTTAGCAGAACGCTTAAAGCACGTATTTGTTTATTCGCGATTTCCTACACTGACACATTACAAAACATTCTTAGAAAGAAAGAAAAACCAACTGATTATCACAAGATACCTTTATTACAAGCGATACCATTGTGCCACGTTGGGGGCTCGTTTTTCATCCGAAAGATAATCTTTTCTCCTTTCGTTCAAGTTTCGCGACGTCACAGTTTCGGAAGCCGCAAACAAACAATTGTGTATATTATGCATTCTGTTTTCAGCATTCATGACCATAAGTTATCTTTTAGTACTATATCGATGATTCTCTACAACTTTGTAATTCACTTTTTTCCTCTATCTCGTACCGTTTTAGAGATAATAACGCTAACACCACCGTTTTCCACCAGGTGGCGCTGTAAGTGGATTTAATCCAGTACCGCATAGCCATTTCACCATGCCACTCTTATGAAGATAGCTGCAGCCATTCGGTAGTTAAAAGGGTGGTAAGGGACTTAAGTGGCACCCGGTATATGTTTTGAAGGAAAATGAGCTGCTTTGTCATCACTTTTCGAACAGTCCTCTTATTTGAAACTTTCTACATCTGATAAAATCTGTTATATATAAACTTGAATTATGTTATGTTCTCTAGTTAAGATATGTTAATTTCATTAAGTTATGTTGTTAGATGAGATTTCTGTTCCGCATACGGAATTTGATAAATCAAATCAAAAACAGAAATCTCAATTTTGGGAATAGTTGTTGTATCAAACATATTTACCAAACATCCGAACAAAGAAAGAAATGAAAATAGCACATATTTATTCATTTCAAAAGAGCGGCTAATAGGCTGCTCTTTTTTAAAAAATTAAAAGAATTTATTAAAATATTTCATTGAAACTCTTTTCTGTTTATGTCCTGTGGAAATATTTTTCGAGGTAAAAAAAAGACGGTAGGCTGTTTTTTTTCAAATAGCCTATGATGTTAAATGCGTAGGAGTACTTTACTCGCGTGACTCTTTTCCGATTTTCAAATTCTTTTGTAACTTCTGTTGTTACCCTTTATCTCTAAAATAAGACATCAGTTATGTTTTTAACAGATGTAGTTACCGAGATATAGAGCATCGCGTCACCAATTCATGCGTATTTTTTCCCAACTTTGCGACTCAGTAGTCGCTGAACTACAATTCCGATTTTCAATTTTTTTGTATCTTCTGTTCTTTATCTCTAAAATAAGACATTAGTTATGTTTTTAACATATGTAGTTACCGAGATATAGAGGATCTCCCATGCAACGTTTTTTGCGTCGTTTTGGCGTTTGAATCCTTCCTGAAACCCCAATGGGAGGAACGAAGTCCTACGTTAAAAAATAATGTGAATTAAAAATTCCGAAAAAAGCTAAAATCTGGTTTCAGTTTAAATAAATTTAGGGCAAAGTGAGGTTCTGAAGTTCACCCATCAAGGACGTACTTAACTATGCAGTACTACAAACTTAGTATATTCAATTAACATTGCAGAATAGTAATATAATTATTTTTAAAATATTTTTAAAATACTATGACAAAGTTAAAACTCTAAGTTCTCCTTATCCATAAAATTTGTTCTTAGGAGTAACATTATCATTCTAATTGCACAGCATTTCACATTCTTCATGCATAGGAAATTAATCAGAAAATATTTTTCGTAAGGATTATAGGAATGGTTTTTTTTTCTTCTGTGGAAGATCGTCGCAAAAGTCTGTTGGTTGAAGAAACTACTCTTGAAACGCCCTATCTTTTACAGCTTTAACAGCCCGAACAAATCCTCAAGATAACTCTATTTGTAAAATTCCCAAAAAGTTCTTTGCCCTTATACTCTTTGACACATTATAGCATGGATCGCTGTGAAAGGAATTCAATATGATCTGACAAAATGCGTCGCCGACACAGCTTTTTTCGGTTCTGAAAAAAAAAGGCTTCAAACCTTTTAAGAGGCGAATTCATCCTGTTTAGCCCTCAGCGAAAACCTCTCTCTTAAGAAGAAAAATCCCTCATCGATTTTGAACCCTTCGTCAAGTCTCCCTCGCCCCTTTTTTTCAGAAAAATAATGCATGCAAATTTTTTACAAAGTTATCTGCTGCGTTCTGTTTTAAATTAAGCAAGCAAACTCGATTTAATGGATTGATAGAGGAAGAAATATTTTGCTAGTTGTTCAAGAAAAAGACCAAACAATAAATTCAGTCTTTTAGCATGTGCTAAAAGGAAAATCAGTGCATGGTTTCTTCACCTGCCTGTCCTCGGTTTATAATTGCCAGGGTTTCGGGAATCTTAAAGCTTGTCCCAATTAGCTATTTTTGAACGTCGATAGTTGGAAGTTTTTCTATTGGTTGCGTATCGATTTGAGCGTCCTAATTATTTCGAATCAATGAGGCTTATTTCTGTGTACTATCTGATTCGATAGCAGAATGCAATCTCCGAAAGTTAAAGTTCGTTGCTGTTCTAATGCTTCTTGAAAAGTGGGAATAAATGCTTGTAGCCTTTACGATTTTTTTGGAATTTTCATCTCGGAGAAACGAGTAGATTTTATTATTTTATTGTGCAAGTTGGTTACTTTGTAAGGTATTACCTCTTAAAAGCCCGATTTTTTAAAAATTGATTTTAAAATGTTTTTCGACTTCCTTTCTTGAATAAAACATGGAGAAAATACTTTAAAAATCCTATTTCGTTTTAAGTATGGTTTAAGGCTAAGAAACGGTTTGTTACCAACTGACAACACTGAGCTTTATTTCAGAAAAAAACTTTTCTCGAGAAAATTCTTTAATGTCAAACACAGGTGAATTTTAATAACTAGTTTAATTTAGTTCAGTTATATTAACGTCCCGTTTTGAAGCAACACGAAGGCTATTTTGGGACGGACCTCGTAATTTTGAACCACGGTCAGATGACGAGGACGACACCTGAGCGGGCAAGCCCCTCTCCAAACCTCCACGCCACACCAAAGGGAGGAAGTTTGGCCATTACGTATGATTTAGCGTGCAACAGGCCCCATACACGGCAGATCTTCAGTGGAATCGGGTTTCGAATTTAATAACTAATAATGCGGATAAGGAATTTTTTTCAACATTTTAGAATAGATTGGCATTCTCAAGCTTACTAATAAAGCTAAAAAGATGCAGCCTCAAGGGAAAAACCTCAATTTATTTTTCTTATCAGCTCTCAAGCTGCCCTATATATGTAGTAAATCGATTTATTAAAGGTTCAAAATGTATCCTATTGGCAGAAACAGGCATATTGCATAGGCAAAATGCAAGTATATTTTTGCATCTTTGAAAATGTTATTATTTTTAATTTTTCTAAAATATATGTGAGAAGGAAAACCTTGAAATAAAATATTTGAATCACTTCAATTAATTTCTCGATATGATAATAAAAGGAAATACTTCGATAATATACAGTTACTTTCATAGCTAATTTTTTACTCAGATTACTTGAGATATTAAAATGCAAAATCAAAGCTTTAGAGAAACTTTTTTCTCTCAAATTACTATAGAATTCCTAAATATTCCCTATAATACCTATGGACTCTCTATTCCCTCTCTAACCCATCCCCGAAAAACAAAACATCCTTTAGAAGAACAAAATATAAGGAAAATAATTTGAGCAATTTAATAAATTTTTCCAAGTTGAAATAATGACAACAAAAACAGACAAAAAACATCTATTTATTGCTCTCACATATTTGCTGTGCAGATAAATAATGCACCCTTTCATTAGATTTAAATTTCAGACGGACGAGTAATGTGTTTACATCCACAACTAAAATATTTTATCTTCTCAAAATGACAGAAAAATATTAAAACTTGCATTCAACTATTTCTCTTAGTTAAGAGACTTTTCCTTCATCGTCAGAAAAAAAAACCTTCAAACTTCTCCAGAAGAAACATTTCGATTTGAAGTTTACTCGCAACATCAAACGTCAAAATCATTTTATATGTCAAGAATCATATTTGTAGAAACGCCCAATACTTGGAGAATAAACTTTGTCACGTAGTGCCATTTTTCATCATGTTTTTTCCTAGAAATGATGAACGATATCTCAAATGAAAAAGTTCCTCTTTAGAAAAGCCAAGGGATAAGGTACTTTTTTTTTAATTTCTTCGCTTCCTTTTCTTCCTCACGAGTGAGGATTTCTTGTCATTCCTGACAGCAGGCTGAGAACCACCTGACGTTTCAGGCCCCCTCCAGAAAAAAAAGAATGGTTGTTGATTCTTTTGCCTTTGCTCGTATTAGACTGTTGAAAAAAACTCGACTTTGTGTTAGATGCTTATAGATTTCGGGTGGCTGCCAACGTATCAAGCCCGGATATGTAATTCCTACCAATATTTATTCCTCGTATCAAAAAGTAATTTGTATGCTTAGACCAAGATTGCCCTGATTTTTTTACAAATTGTTTCGCAGCATAATCTTCAACTTGGCCATCTTTCAATAAATGCTTTGGCGAAGAAGATTTTGTTTTAATCACAAACTCGAAAGAGTGATTAGTTTGTCTTTTTCCAGTATCTTATACTTTCTTATATGCGGAATATATTTAAAAAAGCAATGCAATTCGATTTCTAAATTTTAGTGAATTTTGAAGTGTTAGATCTTCCCCCAGTCAGAAAATACAAGTTTTGGAATAATGTCTGTGTGACTGCCTGTTTTATGTGAACATAGTAATTGAAAAATATAACAAGCCGATCGAGAAAATTCCACATGAGGTCTTTACATAACGCTTGTAGATTTATAATAATTTGAAAAAAAAGCCATCGACAGAAAGATGTTCCATTACTACACCCAATGGTTTATGTGGAAGTAGGGTAGACAGAGGCTAGTTGACCCGTTTTTTCATATACGAATTTTTGAAAAAGGGAATTCAAAATTTTTTGAAAAGATTTTAAGCTGACACTATTAGTGTACCTTTAGAAAGAATTCGCCATAGTAAAATTGGAATATATTAACTATCAGTATTAATTTAAAACCTCAAACTGACACCAAGTTGTCTGAGCCAACATCATGAAATATTCTTCTATATTATTATATTTTATTAATGTAAGTAACATAGTTGTGTTATTATCCACATTATGTGAATTATATAGAATTTTGTGCATTTCTACTCAATAGAAAATGAAATACAGCTTTTATAACCATCGTCAAATAGTTTTGTGCAATTATAATCCAAATTGAGTAGGGGGAGTTGGAGTAAATTGATACGCGGGAACATTTATATAGTTCATAAATTTTGATGATTGGAATGGCTCAAGATGTTCATATCTCCTCATACATATGCCACTGTAACCCTTCACACACGGTATATTTTTCCGCCATGTTAAGTCAAAAGTTAATTTACAAATGAATCAAACCGCTAATCTTCTCGTCTAAGCAAATTTTACTCTAAGTATGTGTTGTGTGATTTCTTTAACTAATTACGTTTTCCTGTCAGGGAATCTGCTCCAAAGGTATGATAAAGCATTTATTTTTCTGAATTATATAAAGTTTTAAGGTTTTTTTAGAGTTGATTTTGCAAGACCACTTGTGTTTTATGTAAAAACGTCTATTGGGCAGATTGATACAGTTGACTCCGAGGCACATTCATAAGCATAATCTGTGTGTATCAATGCTCCTTAACAGCAACTACTTTGCAAATTCGTCTTCAGAAATGGAAAACACGTAAAAATAAACTATCCAAGAGAAACGCGCAATTAAATATTTGTTTAAAACAAAGAAAACGGTCTGAATTTCATTGCATAAATGAAAAGTATTGTTGTAAATTAAGTTTAAAATATTTTTTAGGAATTTATAAAAAATTGGAGAGAAATTGTATGGAACCTTAATTAATATCATCGAAAAGATAATTTTTTGCATTTCCATATGGTGTGAAAAATATATTTTCGCTATATTATTTTCGTAAGTCATCAAGGAAGAAAGCAAAAATTTCCCATAATTTTTAATTAAAATTTTCGAAAACGGCTTCGAGGTACACATTCCCTCCCCCCAAAGTATTTTTAACCCCCCCCACACACACATTCTCCCTCATTATTTGCATAGATAAATTATTTTCTGAGGCAGTATTGTTTCATTTTTCAAGTTTCATTAAAAATGTTGAGTTTTGATTTAAAACAAAAGTTTGTTACTTCGTGAAACTTTTAAACAATTAAGTTTATTACTTCGTGAAACTTTTAAACAATTAAGTTTATTACTTCGTGAAACTTTCAAACATTTCTTTGAAATGCAAAGTTTATTAATAAAACAAATTTTGTTTTCATCTCACACCTATTAATCATCATTATTTTCGATATTTCAGTGTGTATTAATGCACCCCTAATATGGGACAGATTGATACTAATCCATTTTTATGAAAAAATTGTAATAAGTATTTTATTATGTCATTCATGACCAAAATTCGACTTAAATCCTATAATAGATTAACGAACGTATAAATATACCGTATTAGTTCTAATTATTTCCATTAGTAAAATCGTTTTTTAACTTTCCAAAAAAAAAGTGCATCAATCTCCCGCATTCCCCCTATGCATGGTTTTTCATAACAAGTATCTTGCATAATAAATCTGATACAATTCCATCACACATATTCAGAGATATTTTTATAACACACGTGCCACATCGCCATTTTTGTTTCTCATGAGTGTAAGGATTTATTCTGAAAGCATTTCGATAAGCAAATAAGCCCTAAAGTAACAACAAAGAATTATCTTTCTGAATATTATTTGTAAAAATGGAAATTGTAATTTATAAGCAAAGGAAAAAACGATTATTTGTAAGTGAGCAAATTTACTCAGCTTAGTAAAAATGAGAAAATTCTAGCTGGTTTTTTAATAAACGCTGCTTCTTCAATGACGCTTATGTAGAAGAAGGAAGTCTGAATAATACACACTTGTCTAGATTGAAGTCGCTAACACCGGAAAGTTTTTAAAATATCACGACTCGGCCAACAATGGTCTATACAAGAAAGTTTTTATATTTGTATCAAATTTATGTATTAAAAAGATGAAAGTTATACTCTTAAAAGTGTAATGCTCTTATATTTATACTCTTAGAATTATACGCTTAATATAAGTGTGGATTAGCGAGTGCGTCCCCAGAGCACATCCTCTCTTGTCTTCGCCTATCTAGGGAGGCTTTCGAGACGGATCCTTTGATTGCTCTCGATTTCTTGAGGGTGAGTGGGCTCATGGATGGTGAGAGGGATTAGTAACAACAACAAACAACAACAACAACATACGTTTAATATGCTGAAGGATTACGTTGAAGGATACAAGAAAGTCCCCAAAAAAGTCGATGTGTATCAAATTTTGGACCATTCTATGAACGGTATATCTTTCTTCTATAGCATACGTTTTCTTCGCAATACTGTGTAAATAAGCAAAGCAGCACCATTTTTAAACGCATGCAACCGCAATGTTTCAGGGAATATTAAATCCATTTCTCTGTTTGTAAGTTTTTGGAAGATTGTGGAACCCAGAGAAAAAAGTGCATGACGATCAAACTGGATTTACATAAATAGAATTGATATTTTTTAAAAAATTTAAAATGACAAGAAGGCTGGTCTGGAACTCACGTCAGAAAATTTGGGGTACCTTTTCTATGAGGTTTTTACCAACAATATACATTTTATTTATTAAAATCGAGAGCGTTCTCCCCTCAACGTACTCGTATTCTCAATTGGAATAATAAAAGTTATATTTTAGTTTATTTTTAATTATTCATTCAAGGAAAGTCATCTAGCCTTCTTTGCGCTAAAAGGCAATTGTTCTTAGATGATACAGGGTGACAATTATTGAGCTATATGGAAAAAACCTTGATAACTTTTGAACCGTTGGCGAGATTCAGTTAAAACTTCGCGGTTGAATGCAGGGCATGTTGGAATTTTTTGAGCATGTTGTTGTTCATTTTTCGTTGAAAATGTCAAAATACAGCGTTTCTGAGCTCATATCGATCGTCAAGGCCTACTATTCGAGCAATAACAGCCCGATTGCGGCTCAAACGAAATTTGCGACCGAGTAGAAGCTGAAGACAACTGGTCCAACAATCAAAAGTGTGATTGAAAAGTTCGAGAGAACTGGTAGTGTCGATGTCTCGACACTTCAGCGATTTTTGCTTTTCGTCTGCGCCACGTCATAGCCATTTATGGCAAGCATATCGAACATGTCATAAACTAAATCCTAATACCTGTAGTTACTTTTAAAATTTGAATAAAATTTTTGAACTGAGTAGTTTTTGAAAATTTTATTTTTTATTTCATATATCTCAATAATTGTCACTCTGTAGTTAAATATCGAATTAAAATTAATTCGGAACAAGTGTGATGAAAGCAGAAACAAAATATGTTTTGTTTTTTCGACATACTTCTTTTGCATTTTTTAGCGTTGTTTTGGCTAATTTATGGTGTTAATTATATAGAAGATACTTGATTGCTCATGCAGTAGTTTATTTTACTTAAATATCTGGATAATAGTAAAATTCTCCACCAAATGCATTTTCAATCTTTTCTAGGCATTCAAAAATATTTTATAAAATCTCTCTTGTGTATTCTATAACTGTATAAAATGCAATATTTATTTTATATTATTTCATACATATATTGAAGTAGCATACCTTAAATAACATATATATGGCATAGTATATCTATATTTAGACTTTATTACATTGAAATTTATTGACTATTTATGGTTCACTTTAAGTGCTATATTGACAAATTTCGAGAGTATGACATTTGACGCTGTTACTGATATTTTATGTTTCAAATTGAGGGTAATATCTTTGAAAGCCTCAGAGTTAGAGATCATAACATTTGATTAATAGGAACTAGTGACATTTTATGCTTCACTCTAGACGTTTCATTGATTTTAAGGAATATAAATATTATCTTATTGAAATTTCTTCTTCTTAGCTAGTGATACATTTGACAATATAAACATAGTTGGTAAAAGTTTTGGATCTATTTTGGACTTGGTGAAATGATACTTTGTTAACATTAGGAACATTCTTTCGGAACCGTACAAAAGGACATAAGTGGGTATTTGTAGTTCAATTTCCTCAACAACCACATTTGGCAATGCTGCGCCAAACATGCGGTTAAAAACTCAGAACCAACCAAACTTCAGATAATTAGAATAACAGACCAAATAGTCTCTAATTAAATAAAAACCAATACGAAATGCACAAATTTCTATAGGAACAAGGACATAAAGTGCTGTCGAAAGGTACAATAGAATTCAAGAGTTGGACCAAGAGTAATAATACTAAAACAGAAATATTTAGATAAATATTAAGGTATTATGCAAGGAAATAAATTAGAATTAAAATTTTCAACAAACTAATGTCATTAGTTAATTACTTGTAAGTGAAAAAAAGCTTAAATGAAACATTCCTTGTTGAAAAGCAAAAAGAGAAGCTAATATCCTATTAAGCAACGCAAACATCACAGTGAATAGCCGAAGTTAGCAGAGTAAGCTGCAACTCATGTGTCGATCTCTATATGTCACCTTGGTTCAAAACGATGAGGTATGTCCTTAAATATCCTTAGTGGTGTAGCTTCAAAACTTGACTTCAGTCCAACAAATCTAAGTCAATCAACAACGTAAACGTCATCTGCAGAAAGAAGTTTCGTATCTAATTTCGACTCTCTTGAAATGATACTTTGTTAAAATTAAGAAACGTAAAGGATACGCTAAGAAAAAAAAACAGAGAAGGGAAAAAAGTACCTGAGAAAAACTTGAAGAAAACAAATTTACCTCAAACAATTTAGAGAGAATGCTACGGAACTCAATTATTTCCTGGGTACCTGATTTAATATTTATAGCATTACCGGTTCTGGGACTTAATTAAAACTCTTCTATTTTCAGCTTTTTTACTTACAGGACATAATTAAGTAGTCGAAACGTGAAAACAATCATGGCAAATTATCCAGAAAAGCGCTCCTGCATCGTATGAAAAAAAACAGAAAATTGCATTCAATGAAAAAAAAGCAACTAGCTGTCGTGATTTTTAAACATTTCAAAGTGAAATCTATAACCAAGCAAAATGGCTAGAAATTTCTCAGCGCACGCTTCAGTAGCCTGCTTGATGAAAAAAAAATTCCCGCTGGAAATTTAGACTTGAACTCATTAACATAACCCATTATAAGACATCGTTTTCTTTTTCCGAATTTTTTATTTGTATTTGTTGTTTCCTGTGTTAGAGAACGAGAGTTGCTCAATTTTTCCTTCCCAGTTTTGCTATTCGTTAATTAACGGGTTGAATTAAGAAATTTTTGTTTTTAACTGAGTCGCTATCAGGCTCTTAAAAATATTCGATTACGAACTCAATCTTCCAGAATAATTTACGCTTGATTTCGCTTCCGTTAAGGAGAAAAATTAAATAAATGAGAACATTTGTTATACATTTCTGCTTCTTTAAATTCCATTTGAAGTAATGGTTTTTGGAAGAAAAAAGTTTTACTTTTTTTATATATATCTTTACGGCATTAAAAGTGGTTAACAGAGGAAGGTGTTATTTGTGTAGAGATTTGATGGCAGAGTTCGGATTAATGCAAATATATTCTTGATAATAAGCACTATAATGTAACTGCTTGGTACAAAATATGCCGTAATTTCTTCTATGCTGCATATTGATTGCTTTAGAGAAATGAAAATTTCCCCTTAAGCTACACGCTCAAAGAGTTTAAATCCATTCGTAATTACTTTCTCGTTTGCGAAAAAGGCAGAACATACTGTAAAGGTCAAAAATTCGACATCCTGATAAATCTCCACGTTTCAAACCTTCCCGAGTTCGAAAGATATATTTTTGAAATTATGTCGGCCCGTCTATTGATCAATCTATCTGTTTATCTATGAACAAGATAACTGAAAAAATAACGAACTAGAGAGTTGAAATTTGCTACGTGGTCTTTACACCAAAAAATGAGGATTTCTATCATTTTAGCCAAAATCCTTCAGTGAGGAGTGTGTTGTCTTTTTCTCATGTGCATGAGAACAAGATAACTGCAAACTCTGCTATATGAATTAAATTTACCATATGGTTTGATCAACATATTTATAGATTTGTATCAAATTTGGAAATTTTCAACCATAGCAAAGAGGCCTATACTCGATTCTTCTCACTTTACTACGAAGTTTAACACAAAACGCACCATATTATGCAAAGGAGGTCGAGGGGCGCACATTCCCCCTGTTCAATTTCAATTGCAGTGTATTTAAAATAAATCTGTGCGTGTAAGTTTCGAAACGAACGGGGAATGAACCTAACAAAAATAATCATATTGTGTGAAAATACTCTCCCTTCTAAGAGACAGATTTTAAGTTTGAGAAGAGACAAAGGTGGCCTGGTGGGGAAGGCTTGGCAGCTGGATGCAGTTGACGGTTCCAGAATCTAAGATTTGCGATCCTCCATTAAATCTATCCGGATCGAACGCTCTCCAGCTGTTCTTCCGCAGAAGTTTGGAAGTGGAAGGTGGCTCAGATGTCCTCATCAGACCATGGTGTCCCGATGAAGAAGTTCCGGCGGCTGGATGGACTTGGAGAGGGGGGGGGTCGAGACCAGAAGATTCGTCGTGTTTGCGAGACTCCATTAAATATAACTGGGTCAAACATTCTCCAGCCGATGTTTCGCAGAATGTGGAGACTGGCTCAAACGTAACGCTAATCATGGTTCATATTTGCAAGATCTGTACCAAACTAACTCGTAAAGTTTCAAAAAGAGTCGTTAATCTAAAGAAGCATAATGAATCCAAAACAGATAAAAATTGGGATGAAAGCACAGAAACAGAGAGAAAAGAAGAAGAATTTGTTGTTGAGGTGTTGCCCATTTTAGAAACTTATCAAACGATGACTTTTTTCATGTCGAAAACATACCGCTATGGTGCATTCTTCATGCACAAATCCATTTTCGCACTATGTCAAAATCACGCGTTTGGTAGTTGTAGTAGGTTAGTTAGCTGGTATAAGTGCAACAGATTATATTTGTTCTTGTCTTAGCTGCACATCATGAAAAATTGTTTTAATGACAGCATTAGAAACGTACTGGTTGCTTACTTTCTCAAGTAAGCTTTTAGAAATTCGTTTGTCTGTAGTTGATTTAACTATTTATTTCTTGTATATAACTCAAATTAGTTTCCGGTCTGAAAGCATACAAAGCCACTGAATTTTATAAATTCTATAGTGAAATTAGTAGATAACGATAAGTAAACAGAGACTATTAAAAAGTTATATTAGAAAAAAGAATTCAGTAAATAGTGAAATTAGTAGCAACTTAATTGTTAATATATTGGCGATAATTTTTCTTATTAAATAAACAAAACTTATCAAAAATGCTATTCAAAAACTAAAAATTTATTAATTAAACGAAATTTAAATTATGATCCTATAAACAAAAGTGCAACAGCCATGCAAACAGCATATGTTTAACTAAAACAAATCTATGAACTATATTACTCTTACAACTATTGAAAAAGCATAACTAAAAATTTGGAATTTTCAACAATAAAATTAGTTTCTCAGCTTTGGAAGAGCGCATTAGCCCGGTTAAAATTGTTTGTTCGAGAAATGTTTGAAATATTCGTAAACTTTTTGTCATTTCCCCTCCCTCTGCGTGGATAAAAAATTCGAACCTACTGTAACCCAGAATGCAATGACTATCAGAAGGTTTTTCATTGTAGATTAATAGCGATTGTAAAATATTTAGGTGAAAAATCAAATTCAAAGAGATGCGTATGTATTAAAACTTAGCAATATATTTCGTATAATTCGTATAATTTTGTTCGTATAATGTTTTTAAAGCACCTTTTCCGTTTTTTTTACTTTCGTTTCGTTGCGTAAATTAACGCTAAATTTTGGACATCTAGGAAATTGGAAACCAGTTTTAAAAAGTGGAATTTAGTTAGTTACATCTGGCTGGTAATTTATTTCTGAAGTTCGTTAATGCATTCCATTGCGTAGTAATGTAGCAACAAACAGCAAAAGAGCCTCAAATACATTTTATTTATTTTTCATTAATAAATTGCTTTTCCATTGTGAAATATTTTAATGGCTTCGCAATGCAAGTTTTATTATCAGTGTTCTTCCGCACTACAATAATTTTATAACATTCTTAAAATCTTTTCATTTGTAACAGATGTTTCAGCATTTTAAATTGAGCTGAAACTGGAACAAGCAAAAGCAAAAAAATGATAAAAGACATTAAAAACAGCCAGTTTTGATTCAAAAAAGAATAAAAGGCTATCTGACTTTGTTATCTTATGTAACGAAACAAAGAAAGCAAAAGTTATACAATGCATAAAATGCCATACTTGGGGTTATACATTTTGTGCTGGTGTGGATTTCTGAATCACAAAAATTGCTTTAGCTCTAAATGCACTAAATGCACACTTTCTTTAATTGGACCGTTGATACAATTTTAATATGCTGTTTTTTACTACTTTAATGAGTATTTCTTTAAAAAGTTACTTACATTATTTTGAAGATAAATAAACTACCTTAAACATCCTATCATTCTGCGTTAAAAATGCTTAGAGAGATGGTCTAGATAAAGTAGCCTTCTGCTAAATCTAAGAAATAAAAAAAGTCAATTAGAAATATTTTTATGAATATCTTCGTTCGAATATCAAAAGTTCGTGCACCTGTGTCCCAGCCCCTAATTCAGTGATATTGATCGTATTTCCAATATATTATTTCTAAAACGTTGAATTTTTGCAGGCTCTCAATACAACAGTTGTCACTGCTAAGGAATATTGTGGGAAAACAAACGTCAACTCCCTGCTGAATTCCTGGAACATTTTGTTAGTCGAAATTGCAAGGGAATACAAAAAAGTTATTTAAAACTGAAATATAGCTTTGTTTGACCAAATAGTTCAATTTGCTAAGCTCTTCATTAAGCCTGAGCAAAAATTTAACTTTGAATCCCACAGATGAGTTGCGCCCGAACATGTTAGCATTTGTATTGCGCCCGACTGAAGGCTAAAACAGTATACAGGGTGTCCCAGAACTCCACGTACAAGCTTGAAGGGGAGATAGAGAACATGGTTAGGAATCATAATCACATAGGAAAGCGTGGTCGGAAATAGATAGGTGGAGCTGTATGCGACCTTCGAAGTTGGCAAGTGCGATTTCCTCATTGTAGACTTCAACTGAATGCGGTCAACATAAATCGTTTCACGAACGCCGAGTTGGCCGATATTCACTTCTCGTGTGGTAGGGCTAGCTAACAGAAATGGACACCCTGCTGTACGATTGTGTCAGGAAAGATATCCATCGACGGCAGTACCAAATCACCAAATGTTCCCTCGTGCGCATCAAAACCTGTATGAAAATGAATCTTTCATGGTACCAATGCAGGATACCATTTGTTTGGACGATGAGGTATAAAGTGTAATGATCCTTTCATACGGCTCCCCAGATCACACGATTTATCTCCCCTTGATTTTTTTCTCGGGTGCCTTAAAGACCATTCTGTACAAAACTCCAGTATACAGGGAGTATACCCCTCTTATAACCGTTACCCCCCTTAACTTCTAAACGGTGGCAGCTTAGGCCATAAAGTTGGTGTCTAGGTATAGCAAAATGCTATGCGCTACTCGATGAGACAACTTACAACGCCACCTATCGGTAAATTTTGGAATTAGCGATCCTATCTCATAAACGATGAAAGATACGAGAAAAACGTCAATTACAAAATTGTAGAGCGTCTGCGATTTAGCACGAAAAGACACCTTTAGTGCAATAATGCTAAGAACAAAACGTGTAAAATGCGCTTTTGTTTGCTCGCATTTTCGGAAATTTTGATGTCATACGACACGAATAAAAGGAGAAAATGTTATTTTTCGGGCAAGAAATGATCCCATTATACTTTTTCTCGTGGAAATAACTCAAACAGAAGTTGTTTGGACCTTTCCGCCAACATTGCAGGACGTATTACTGTTGCTTGTGTTCGCACGCCAACTACATGCTAAAACGTGTGCAGTGCAAATTGAAATCTAAACAAGGACTCAAATCTGCATTGTAGATGACGGAGAGCACTTTGAACACCGAAAATAAAGGTATATTGTGATAACTAATTGATTTTTCTCGTTTTAACCCATTTAGAGAAGTCACAGTTTCGGAAGTCGAGAACAAACAGATATGGACTTTAAACGTTCATTTCTTTGCATTAATGTGCACAAGGTATCTTTTTGTACTAAATCGAAGACGTTCTACAATTTTGTTATCGACGTTTTTCCCGTATCTTGTTCTGTTTTCGAGATATGACCGCTAATTCCAAAATTTGCCGATAGATGGCGTTGTAAATTGTCTCATCGAGTAGCGCATAGTCTTTTTACTGTACCTAGACACCAACTTTATGGCCTAAGCTGTCACCGTTTAGAAGTTAAGGAGTGTGTAACTGATATAAGTGGGAACCCTGTATTTTGATATGTACCTGGTGGCACGAATTGCCATTGCTGCTGCTATTATCAGCAAAACGCCTGATATCTTTGAAAATGTTCGGCGATCCGTGCGGCTTAGATGCCATACGTACATCAATATCAATGAGCGAAATTTTAAACATCTTCTGTGATTCCTTTAACTGTCATTGTGCTCTTACTGGGAGGTAATAAAGCGCTTTACATTGCTTTATGTATTGTAACCTTATTCTGTTTTTATATCTCTCTATAACATGAAGGTGGTATTTCCGACCATGTTTTCCTACGTGATTATGATTGGTGTTTTTTTATCTCCCCTCCAAGTTTGTACGTGGAGTTCTGAGACATCTTGTATGCGAGTGAGTTTCAGTGTGGCATTTGCCTAAGGATACTCAAAAGAAATAAAAGAGAAGTTTCTAAAAAGTATTACGTAAATTCCACTTTACATTTCACGTAATAAATGTCTAAAGTGATCCCCTTTCTACAAAGTTTTAAAATCCTGTCAGAGTTATTTATCCAAAATTTCATCAACATTTTGTTCGACAAAAACATATTCCATTCTAAATGTATTGCAATAAAATCTATTCGTAATATTGCAAGAGTAAGAATTTAATATAAACCATTTTTGAGCTTATTAATGCTTTAAAAATATTGTCAAAACTCTTTCCAAGCAAAGGTTTTTGCTCGTATCAAGAATTCTTGAATTTTAAAATACTAATAGGATAATACTTATTCTTTCAAAACTTTTTTTTAAACATGCAATATAGAAAACTTTCAATAAAGCTTATGTTAAAATCCCGAATAAAACGAAATATTTTTAATGGTCTTTGTAAGCTCTTTATCTCTACAATAGGCAGAAACATTTTTACAGAAAAATCTAAGCTCTTTAAATGCTGCGTTTGCTGTTCCTAGATTTTAAATGCGTTGAATTAACAGACCGTTCGCTTGATGTATTGTATCAGATTCCTTTCAAGATTCTAAATTTATTTTTGAGCTATAGGATTGAATGTGGGTGAATCTCAAATTAGGGAATGATGTATGTTTGAAATATATATATATTTTTTGAAATGTGAAATAAATGCTAATATGCAATTCAGATGTGTGATTTTAAAAGATTTCGCAACTAAGTAGCAAACTTTTCATTTCAATTTTTATATATGATAATCTTATTAATAATAAAAGATTTTTTTCCTTAAAGTTTTTGAATGGATTGAAAAATTTGCTTATGAAACATATTCATTTGGTTGCTCATGAATACATTCATTTAAATATTTCAATACAAGTATCGTCCAGTGCTTTAGAAAAAAAATATTTGTGTGATGTTTCAGAAATTGCAGATTTTTTTTCACTAAGTAATTTTCCACGGTTATTTAAATAATAAAAATAACTTTAAGAACTTTTCAATAAATAGATAACTGATAATGTGGAACTGAAACTTTTCTAAAAATATTTCAAATGAAGAGCTTTTGTATTAAATTAATAAAATAAAATTCAGGAATGATAATAAAATACTAGTAAATAAATTTAAAGTGGAATAAATAAATAACCACAGTTCAACCAATAAGAATGGTATATACTTTGTTTAAAAGAATTCATAGAATGCTTTTCTAATAAATAAGGAATAATAAAACATAGTTCTAGTAGTAGGGAACTAATAAAATACAATATTATTATTACTGTAAAAAATGTGCAACGATAACTGTTGAATGACCAAAAGGATCACCATCACAAATCTTGTATAAATCTTATTTGCTTAATTCATCCATAGATTCAGTAAATCTTGTATAAGAAAAAACGTTCTTAATAATATGTGAGGAAAAATTTAACAGAAAACCCCATTTTTTGGTTTAATAATTTGGTTTAATAATAATTAATAAAAAAATTAGCGAAACTCTTCCTCATGCAATGGTTTTTGCTCGCAACAAGAATTTTTGAAATTAGAAATAATCTAATAATACTTATGTTTCCAAAGCTTTTATTGAACATTCAATACAGAAATCTTTCAACAAAGCTTATGTTGAAATCCCGAGTAAAACGAAACTATTTTAATGGTCTATATAAGCTCTTTATCTCTACAATAGCCAGAAATTCTATTTTCAGAAAAACCTAAGCTCTTTAAATGCTGCGTTTGCTGTTCCCTGATTTGAAATGCGTTGAATTAACAGATTAGTATGATGCATTGTTTCAAGATTTGTATCGGATTATTGAACACATTACATCAGGATGCAATGTATTTTCATATTTCCGAATGTATTCTTGAAAGATTGGATATAATGTGCAAAAATCTGAAACTGGAGAAAGAAATGCGTTCAAATTGCTATATTGTTGGCAAACGCGTATTTGAAATATTCTTTTACATTTACAAGTGAAAATGAGTATAATTTTTAAATTCTATGGGCAAATTTTAAGACATCGCAACTAAATTCTATTACTTATAAGTCATTGTTTTATGATAAATTCATTGATAAAAGTATGTAATTTCTGTTATGTAAAGTTCTTTTTTTTGTTTTTTATATATTTCTTAAGTTAAAAAAATTCGATTATTATATTTTATTAAAATATATATTGCTTCATATATTGCTTTTTAAATAAACCATTCATCATTTCAAAATGGAGTTTATGGGATTCAAGAAAAGTGTGTTTTTTCTAACCTTCATTTTTCACTTTAATTTAAATAGTGCTATAAATATTAAGAAACAATGAGTACGGTGCTAACTGTAGAAATCATTACAGAAATTAAAATAAGAGAAGTCAGTATAATCTAAATGAAGAGCCGCAATAATATGTTACTAAAGCCATTAAATTGTTAAGAAACTGCAAGCTAAATTTTTGCGTCATTTATTTTACAAAACTAATCATTTTTTTCCCAGGGCATATCTTTTATCTTCTTTTCTTCATAATATTTTTGATATTCCTCATTTCAAATCCTGAAGGATCCTTCTTTTGCGCTTTTTTATAAAGTAATCAATCATATTATTAATTGGGCTGGCATACTCAAATGTATTCATTTTGCTCTCAGATACAACAGGCTATTCAAGAATATTTTTGTCAAATTTAATTACATTGATAGTTTCTTTTTGTATAAATTTTATAAAAATTTTAAAAATTTTCTGATGATCTACTAAATTTTAAATATGTTTGTAAATTCTCTTAAATTACTTATTTGCAACTTTTTTATTCTTTGTTTGATTAATGTTTATTTTGAACCACACTACACTGAAATTACATTTTCTATTATATACTATTTTACACAGAATAAAAATAAAGATATATTAATAAAAATATAAAAAAATAAAAGTATAATTTTATTGGAGAATTGATGAAATACAATGGAGTCGATTCACTTGAGAGCACAGTGACTTGAAAAAGTAACTTGTGTGTCATTAAACATCCTATGCCATGTTCTTCTTAAGATTACAGAAAACCCAATGGATTCCGAAATTAAATTGTGGGACCATGTGACTTCAGTGTGAATTGACTCCATTCTCCTATTAAAAATTAATAAAATACATAAAATATAGCTCCATTAATAAAAATGTATAAAATATAACTGAAATGCAATGTGCAAGTTACTTAAAGTGAATAAATATAAAATACAACTGTGATAATGCTTCATTTATTACAACTCTACTAATAAGAATGTATAAAATATGCATTATCATTTTTAAAAATCTATTACCTTTCACTCATGTGTTTGAGCCACCTTGGCCACAAGGTGATGATATCTTGTCTTTGGGACTGGGAAAGATTCCATGTTCGAAATCCGTTTCCACGAAGATACTGCTGTCAAATTTGACGTCGAGAGAGTCAAACGTCTTCCCGCGGGTGTGGCGTTGTAATTTGTAGAAGGAATGTCTGCTTCGGTGTCGTCCTCGTCATCTCACCACGAGTCAAAATTGCGAGGTCTGTACACAATACATACTTAGCATTGCTTTGAAAACAGGACGTTAATATAACTAAAGTGAGCCCACAAGATTGGCTGAATATGGATACAATTGACTCTTATGCCATAAAAAATTTCTGAATCTAAAAATCAGTAAATTACAGTAATATCAACAAATTATTCCAATAAGTTGAATGTATCCACAGACTTAACGTTTTGAATTTCTTATAAATAAGAAATAGGTTGCTCAATAATGATTAATAATGAGTTGCATGCATACACAGACCGATCTTCCTTTCATATTACTAATATAATAGCCCAGATCTGTCTCTCACTGATCCGGTAACGCTCTGACGTCACCAACAATAAAATTCGCGCCATAGCACTGCGAGACGTTAAACAGCATTATTTCATTGTTAGAGCACCTAAATTCAGCAATTTTAAACTTTAAAAAAGTAATTGTCGTTCTAATTTCAAATTTAATAGCTCTAAAATTGTGAAATAAAATTTTCTATCGATTGATATAAAATTTATCTCGCTATGATCAATAGTTCCCGAGAAATTTTAAATTATATTAATCATATATTTGAAATTAATTTCCGTTTTTTAATAGAAAGTAGTAAATTGAGCTAGTACTATATCATGCGCTTGATATAGTTTGGACGCCACGATGTATCTGATTATTTATTGCAATCGTAATGATATAATTTGATAATATTTTTTGGCAAAGTTAAAATTTACACAAAGACATCTGAAGTACAAGGACAATTCTTAAACAACTAAAAATGCTTCACATGGAATGTTGTTCACCAAGAGGTTTTTCGAATAAAGAAATATGTAAATAAAAAATGTATTTCCTGTCATAAAACAAGTTTATTTTATTTGTATTCAATCAATGTCACACATTTCTCTCGCATATATATGCATTTAAACACGTCAAATTTGACGCGAAGTCTTTCGAATGAAGATCCAGTTTGCACCCGTCATACCATAATGGTGTTTTTCTAGTAAATAAAGAATAGATTAAATTTTTGTGAAGTGCTGTAAAAAAATTCAAAACGCGAGTTTGGATGTGCACTGTATATGCATAAACAGAAACTGAATAATTTTTTTCATACGATTTTTAAATATCTTTTTAAAAATAAAATTAATAAATTAACATTTTCAAGACTGATTAGGAATTTAAAAACATTCAAATCGATGTAATTTTTCAAGTAATCATTCTTGGAAGGGTTCGTGAGCATTTTAGAATATAATTTCCACTTTGTAAGTAAGCAAGCAATGTCTGATGATATTTTATCCTTTTACACAAACTTTTGTTTAAAATTGTATGTTTCTTATTATATCTAAATTTGGCTATCATTACCTTCTGAGCCATTTTTAACTCCATTACTTCAATTTTATTAAAAAAGGATTTTTGGATTCCCTTCAAATACATAACCAAACATTGCATTTAATATATCGGTTTGTAGAAATCGCTTCACAAAAATCGCTTGTCTTGACAGTGCTTTCCTTTCCCAACCCAAAATTCGTACAAACTATTCGGTAAGAGTTGGCTGTTCTACTAATGCCTACTTAACCCATAGCGTCAAACTGTCACTTTATTCCGTCCAATCCACAATTTTAAACATCACTTTATTCTAAATAATCCAACAAACCCGATGTCTAACGCATTTCCAAAACGTTCATCATTTTGGTTCCTCGGCTTTAAATACCGTTGCATTTGGGAACCAGCAGAGGTGTTCTATCCTCGAATTTCTCGTGTATTATGGCACGTTTTGTGTTTAATCTCGTCGTATACTCAATAGAACTGAGTTTACATTTTGTAACTAAACCACTTCCTTTTGGCAGATTGGATACAAAATTTGCACAAGATCGCATAATAAAAATCACGCATCTATATTGTTGCGTTTTTGAGTTATTGCTTTCCCATATACATGGCTCTGGTTGCCTAGTGGTTAGGTCTCAGCTTCGAAGCCGGAGGGATACAGAATCGAAACCCGATTCCACGAACTTCAGACCCCCACGCTGATGATGGGAATTTGGTGCACGTTAAATATTACGTCATGCATTAAACGTCCACACGCTGGTATGGTGCGGAAGTTTGTAGGGGAGGTGCTAACTCAGGTGTCGTCGTCGCCATTACGAGGTCCGTCCCAAAATAGATCCCGTATGGCTTCAAAACGGGTCGGTAACGAACTTCTCATGCGCCCGCATGGGTAGATAGATGCACAAACAGACAGCCAACCCGATGATGAATTTGACACAAACTTCGAAACAAATCTACAATTCTGGTGAGAAAACTGAATGTCATATTTCATCCCATATTTTGAATTATGAATTATTCACATGAACACGGACGGACAGACAAAAAGATTTAGCTTCGACGGATTTCATCGAAAATTGACAGATATCTATAGTTTTAGTGTAGATACTACATACAAAATTTCATTCGTCTAGCTCAGAGGTTTCCAACCTTTTTTCTATCATGTACCCCTTGATAAGTCTTTTGATTTTGAGTACCCCTATAGTTATATTCTCCAACCATCCCTCGGCACAAAAAACGTTTTATTAATAATGTCGAGGGTTTAGGTTAGCTTGAGAGTCGAGCGACTCTAATGAACTTAATAAAATTTGTAGGATTGATTTTTGACTTCCACTTTTTAAATATTTAACGTCAAAAGAAATGAAAATATCATTGAAATAATTTCGAATTAACATATGATGAGAGCTAACAATTATTCAATTACTAGATATTAATTTTTTCTTCCTTCTTATCTCGTGAATAGGCTTTCGAATTTGAGAAAACGAAGTTCTAGAATATTCTCATGTTTTGTGTCTTCCGCCATTACCAAGATGACATTAGTATAACCCCATGGGTACACGTACTACAGGTTGGGCACCTCTGGTCTAGCTCGTTGCGTCTTTGCCTCATCATATTCACAAACAAACACATCATTCCAAAAATGGTGTTCTTTTCTTGGACTCATTCAGGTCTAAAACTCGGAGATTCATCAAGGTATCATGATTGAATATTTTGTCGATTAGATTATACTTTCTCTTTGTATACTTCATCTACGAGAAAAATTACAGTCGAAGATGTGGATTCTAACGGTTAAAATAGTGAAAACAATAGTTAATATGTATGTGAATAATACTAGGAGGGCATGCAGTGTTTTCCTTAATACATAAATTGGAATTCTGTCGAGCCATAAACATTACGGATTTTTTCCTCTTTAATGTGCAACGTTTCAATTCCTATATTTTTTAAAGAAATTTATTGTTTACAACTGCGTAAACTCATTTTAATCGATTTCATCTTCCTCAACAAGAGAATTGACGTGATGTAAGCCGAAATTTAGGTTTAACTGTCTGAATGGTTAGATTAGCTATCGCAGCAGACATTCTTAGTTTTATTCGGAGTTAAGAGTAATGACTTGTCAGACTAACGACGTCGGCACTGACACACGCTTCGACGCTTTCATTTGATAGTGACATTTGCATAAAATTATAATAGTTTGCATAAAAATGCTGGTGTTTTGAAGCAGGCAGAAAGTATTATTTGTTTTTGAGGACATTAAAAGTTAAATTCAATTTCCTTTGAAACAAAAAATGCAAATTTCATAACCAACTTTTTTGAACTAAACAAGACAAAGAACAATCACAAAATTATATCCAATATTGTTGTATGTGTGTAGAATCAATTTAGAATATAACGAATATAACTGAATCTTTAACACCAATTCTGATTAGTTCCTTCCTTTGACGCAAAAATTAGAAATTACTCTTTTTTAAATCTCTATGATTAAACTTCTCCAGGCAAAATGTGTGTCGTAATTTATTTATAAATATAAACCATTATAAAGCATAGAAAATATTTTCTTTTTGTCATTTTAGGCTTTAGTTGCAAGATGTAATCCAATTCTTTTTTTTTTTATCTGCGTTATAATCTTTGCTAAGCAAAATGTTCTTCTATTTTTCGTAAAATTTAACTAATTTATATAATTTTAATTTTTTTAAATAGTTATTTTCGATTTGAGTGCAATACTGCCAAATTTATTAATTATAAAAATACTGCACGGAATAAATTACATAGTCAGGCAATGAAGATCCAAATACGTATAAAATTAAGTGGTTTCTATCAAACTTCAAAAAAAACTTCAATTATAAAAAAAATCAATACCTATTTTGAAAAAAATTAGTTATTTTACAATAACAGAAAAAAATGTTAAAGTTTTCAATAGAAAAACTAATAGTATTCTATTGACTCTTACGACGCAAATGATACAAATGAATACTTCAAAAAATTATACATAAAAATTTTCTCGCTAAGAAGGAATTGTTCAAAACATCTTCTATAGAGAAATCGGCTATATTTGCTGGAGGCTAGAGCTGGTTCTTGAATTTAGAAAAATGTTATATACGAACTTAAATAGTAAGATTTCATAAGAATAATTTTTAATAAGCTACAACAGTTTGTTTGTATCATGGCTTATTTACCATGGAAATTTTTATATATATTAATTATTTAACATTACATCCTAGCAATGGTAGTTGGATTCCTTTTTTTGCAAAAGAAGGTAAAAGAAAGAGGGCAACTTGTACCGCATTTTTTTCCCGGGAAAACGTTATCCAATTAAGAACCCCAATGCTTAAAAGTCACTCATCCAACAACCCATCACTGGTTACATTGTATAAAAGTCTTTTGTGACCCAAGCATGCGAGAACACGTAGTTCTCTCTAAGAAACATTCCATGAAGATTCTAAAAGGGAACAAAGGTTGATGAGAATCCTATTTTTCAGAATGGCAAAAGAAATTTACTCCTGAATAGACGGAACGTTTTCCATTCCGGACTTTATTCTTAACCCTTATATTAGGTTTATTTCCTCCGGAGAACAATGGATGCAGATTCTGAGCCCTTCTTCGACTTCATTATCCGGATTCTTTACACAAAAGGAAGAGAAAGGAAATTCCTATACCATCCTGTTCCGAAAAGAGATGAAGAAAGAGAACAGGATATCCCTCCACAAAATCTTACTGCAATACTATTAAATGAAGACATTGACTAGACAGATAGAAAGAATAAATAAATATGTAAGGGAATAAAATATAAAAAAAATTATGATCCCAAAATATATCAGTATAAGTGAAGAAAGAAAAATTGATATTATCCTACTACGAAAAAAAATACGATTGTCAGCAACTTTTCATGTTTCAATTTTCTTATTGTTCGATGAGCTCCTTTGTTTTTTTTTTGGTTTTTTCTTATGCTTTTCTGTGCTCTTTCGGATCGAAAGGTTGAATTTTTGCCGGTATCGATTTTAAAAACCGCAGATAAATATATTTGTATAAATGTGGGATAAGTATTCGGTTTATCGACTTTCTTTCAAAGGATTTTAAATATATGATATATGAAAGGTAAAAGGATTTTGGAAAACAATATAGCTGTTTGTTACGTTTCTATTTTCGCGATGTTATTGTAGCTTAAATAGCTCAAAAGTAATGATTGGTAATTCACTTCTTTTTTAAAAAATTATCATTACATGTATTTCAGCAGTAAAATGCATTATTAGGCATACCATAAATTTAAATAACATTATTTAAATATTTTGTTAAATACTTCGTGACTTAACTTTGGTGATTTCGCAATCAAAAAATTTCATAATTAGATATGTTAAGAACATGAAAAAAACTTGAATCCTGCAGAACTCATTGAGATCAATGACAAAGAACAGAACGTACATTTTTCCGTAACTTTACAGAAACTTCCAGATTATAAATGAAATGGAATATTTAAAAATTTTGCGATTATTGGTTTCTTTTTTAAACTTAAGGAAGAACTGTAAATCTCTGTGCTACTCGGGGGAATCGTCCATGTAAAAGACATTTTATGAAAATACGAAAATATTTACATAAAAAACTTTAATAATTTCTATACAAATTATTAGAATTCACAAAAATTTTCTAAACACATTTCAGAAAAAGTCCATTTATTTACCATATAAATTTCCATCTACATTGATTATTTAGCATTTCTCCCGAAGAACAACACTTGCATTGCTCTAACTTTAAGAAGTTAAAAAAAGTGAACATGAAGAGCAGTTCTTTCAAGACAAAAATTTATACAATTAAGAATCGCAATGCTAAAAAGTCACTCATCCAACAATCCGTCGCTGGTTGCTTTGTGTAGAAGTCTTTTATAATCCAAGCATCCAAAAATCATCTTAAGAAATGTTCCAATAAAGCTCTGAATAGAAAGAAATGTAGATGAGAATGATGATTTTTAAGAATGGCAAGAGAAACTTACTCCTGAATAGCAGGAACGTTTTCCATTCTTGCTTTATTCTTAAGCCTTGTATTAGGCTTATTTCGTCCGGAGAACAATGATTGCAGCTTTTGATCCATTCTACGACTTCATTATCCGGATTCTTTACACAAAGGAAAGAGAAAGGAAATTCCTGTTCCGAAAAAGTGAGGAAAGGGAACATGACATCCCTCCACAACATCCTACTGCAATACTATCAGATGAAAATACTGGGTGGAGGTAGGAAAAATACATACATAAAATAGAAAAAAAATTTTATCCCAAAATATGTCAGTTTAAGTGAAAGACGAAAAATAGGCATTATCCTATGGCCAAAGAAATACGATTGTCAGCAACTCTCCATTGTTCAATTTTCTTTTTCGATCAGAAAAATTTATATCAAATATTGTTGTATGCATGTAGAATCAATTTAGAATATAAATGAATCCTGAATACCAATTTAGATTAGTTTCTTCCTTTGACGCAAAAAGTAGAAATGATTCTTTTTTAAATCTTTGTGATTAAATTTCTCCAGACAAAATGTGTGTTGTCATTTTTTTTCTTAAATATAAATCATTATAAAGTATTGAAAATAATTCTTTGTCGTTTCAAGCTTTAGTTGCAAACTGCAATTCAAGTCTTCGTTTATTTGAGTTCTAATCTTTGCCAAGCAAAATGTTCTACAGTTTTTCATAACATTTAACTAATTTAGATAATTGTAATTTTATAAATAATTCTTTTCCATTTCAGCACAATACTTCCAATTTGATAAAGAATCAAAATATTGTAGGAATGAATTGCATAGTCAGAGAATGAAGAGTCAAATTCTTATAAAATTGAGCGGTTTGTATCAAACCTCAAAATAATTACCCATTTAGAATAAAAATTATTTATTTTAAAATGACTGAAAAAGATTTAAAAGATTTCACTAGAAAAACTAACAGTATTCTATTAATTCCTAGGAAGCAAATGATTCAAATTAACACTTAGAAAAATTATACTTAAAAATTTTCAATTTAAGGCGATACGGTACCATCTAAACAATTTTTTTATTCTTAATACTTGGAATTAGATTTTAATTGTATTTTATTTGAGAAAATTTTCTATTATTATCCCATACAAATTTTCTAATACAGATTTGTTCAAAGAATCTTCTATACAAAAATCGGCCATATTTCCTGGAGATTATAGATGGTTCTTGAATGTTCGAAAATGTTATATATGGACTTGAATATTAAAGACTAAGATTATCAGAATTCATAAGGATAATTTTAAGTAAGCTAAAGCAGTTTATTCAGTTCATAACTGATTTACCATAGAAAGTTTCATATTTTTTATTCCCATTTTTTGCATAAGAAGGTTAAAAAAAAGTGAAGACTTCTAGGACATTTCTTTTTTTTTCTCCGGAAACATTTATCCAATTAAGAACCACAATGCTTAAAAGTCACTCATCCAACAACCCATCACTGGTTGCATGGTATAAAAGTCATTTGTAACCCAAGCATGCGAGAACAAGATGCTTTCTTCTCTCTAAGGAACATTCCATGAAGATTCTAAAAGGGAATAAAGGTTGATGAGAATTTTATTTTTCAGAATGGCAAAAGAAATTTACTCCTGAATAGACGGAACGTTTTCCATTCCGGACTTTATTCTTAAGCCTTATATTAGGTTTATTTCCACCAGAGAACAATGGTTGCAGCTTCTGGGCCCTTCTTCGACTTCATTATCCGGATTCTTCACACACAAGAAATAGAAAGGAAAATCCTATACCATCCTGTTCCAAAAAGAGATGAAGCAAGAGAACAGGATACCCTTCCACAACATTCTAGTGCAATACTATTAAACGAAAACATTGACTAGACAAATAGAAAATATAAATAAATATACGAGAATAAAATATTAGAAAATATTCCGAACCCAAAGCATGTCGGTATAAGTGAAGAAAGAAAAATTGATATTACCCTACTGCGAAAAAAAAATACAATTGTCAGCAACTTTTCATGTTTCAATTTTTTTTTTGTTCGATGAGATGCTTTGGTTTCTTGCTTCTTTTCTTATGTTTTGCTGCGCTCTTTCGGATCTAAAGGTTGAATCTATGCAGGTATTGATTTGAAAAACCGCTGATAAATATATTTGTATAAATGTGGAATAAATATTCGATTTTATCGACTGTCTTTCAACCGATTTTATAGTATATGAAAGGTAAAGACATTTGACAAATAATAAAGTTGCATGCTACGTTTCTACTTTCGTCATGTTATTGTAGCTCAAAGCGCGTAAAAGAAAGACGGTGAATTCATTTCCTTTTGAAAGATCTAACAATACGTGTTTTTAAAGAGTAAAATGCACACTTAGACATATCATTAATTTAAAATAACCTTATTTGTGTATTTTGTTAAATGCCTTCTCTGAGATCAATGACAAATTACAGAATGTACAATTTCCCTTAAATTTACAGAAACATCTAGATTAGAAATGAAAAGGAATATTAAAAAAATTGCGAGTGCCAATTTCTCTTTCAAACTTAAGAACGAACTGCAAATTTCCGTTGTACTCGTATGATCTCCCATATTACAGCCTTTTGCTGAAAATGCAGCAATACTTATATAGAAATACATTAATATTTTATTTTCAAATTATTAGAGTTCATAAAATTTTCTAAGCATATTTCAGAAAATGCTTATATCTCATCTTATTTACCACATAAATTACCGTCCATGTTAATTATTTAACATTTCTACCAAAGAACAACCCTTGCATTCCTCTTATTTTAAGAAGGTAAAAAAATTGAATTTCAAGAGTAGTTACTTCAAGACAAAATTTATACAATTAAGAATCGCAATGCTAAAAAGTCACTCATCCAACAATCCATCGCTGGTTACTTTGTGTAGAAATCTTTTGTAATCCAAGCATCCAAAAATCATCTTAAGAAATGTTCCAATAAAGCTCTGAAAAGGAAGAAATGTAGATGAGAATGATGCTTTTTAAGAATGGCAAAAGAAACTTACTCCTGAATAGCAGGAACGTTTTCCATTCTTGCTTTAATCTTAAGCCTTATATTAGGCTTATTTCCTCCGGAGAACAATGATTGCAGCTTTTGATCCATTCTACGACTTCATTATCCGGATTCTTTACACAAAGGAAAGAGAAAGGAAATTCCTGTTCCGAAAACATCCTACTGCTATACTATTAGATGAAAATACTGGATGGAGGTGGGAAATAATACATACATGAAGTATAAAAAAAAATCCCAAAATATGTCAGTTTAAGTGAAAGAGGAAAAATTGGCATTATCCTATGGGCAAAGAAATACGATTGTCAGCAACTTTTCATTGTTCAATTTTCTTCTTCGATCAGAAACATTTATGTTCAATATTGTTGTATGTGCGTAGAATCAATTTAGAATATAAATGAATCTTGAATACCAATTCAGATTGGTTCTTTCCTTTGACGCAAGAAGCAGAAATGATTCTTCTTTAAATCTTTGTGATTAAAATTTTCCAGACAAAATGTGTGTTGTCATTTTTTTCTTAAATATAAATCATTATAAAATATTGAAAATAATTCTTTGTCGTTTCAAGCTTTAGTTGCAAACTGCAATTCAAGTCTTCGTTTATCTGAGTTCTAATCTTTGCCAAGCAAAATGTTCTTCAGTTTTTAATAGCATTTAACTAATTTAGATAATTTTAATTTTTTTGAATAATTCTTTTCCATTTCAGCACAATACTTCCAATTTTATAAAGAATCAAAATATTGCAGGAATGAATTGCATATTCAGAAAATAAAGAGCCAAATTCTTATAAAATTGCGCGGTTTGTGTCAAACCTCAAAATAATTACGTATTTAGATTAAAATTGTTTATTTTAAAATGACTGAAAGAGTTTTAATAGACTTCACTAAAAAAACTAAAAGTATTCTATTAATTCCTATTACGTAAATGATACAAATTAACACTTAGAAAAATTATACTTAAAAATTTTCTCTTTAAGGCGACATCCATCTAAACATTATTTTTTAATATTTGGAATGAGATTTCAATTGTATTTTATTTAAGCTAATATTCTGTGACTATCCCTCGGAAGAAATTAAGAATTTATTGTAAAGTATTTGTAAAATTTTAATTTTTTTCAAAATTTTAACATTTTTTTAAATTCCTGAGTCATTTTCAAATATGCATATTTTTTAAGAAATTTTTTTCCAAGTACCACAAAATATACTACGTTATACTGTGAATAGATTTCCTTCCACTGCTGATATTTAATTTTTTATTAATTGTTTTATTCTTAAATACACAAAAAATCTCAAAAATGCATTAATTTTCACTTCGAATTTTTTTTTTTAAATTACTACAAATCTTCAAGTTAATACCGTACACAATTCCACCAAACTTATATTTCAGAATATTCATAAAAAATTTTACACTCCTCCTTCAATTATTAAAAAAGCCATATGGTTTTGTAAATTATTATATGAACAAAAATACAACAGAGAGAAATATGAATTTACAGTTTTCATTCCTTCCATAACATGATATAAAATCCATAGAGTAGCTTGTAACATTTACAAAATGTTAATCAACATATTTTAAACTGTTTTCCGTAAAAATTGCAAAAATTTTGGTCAATGAAATATTATAGTTGTATAATGAATTTATAAAAGAAAAACAAACGAAAGAACAATATTTCATAAAACTTAACCTTAACATTTTTTAAAAAAATAAATACATTTCTCAGAGCCAATTCCATGCAAGTTCTGCTACTAGCATAACTTTACAGTATACATAAAAATATATAACCTTTATTTTCCTCTTTCTTACGAATTAATTTCTCTTTGCGTTTACGCGCTACTTTTAGTTTCTTCTGTGCCAAATGGTACAAAATTATTTTCCTTCTTTTTCTTTCATATACCCTTCTCTAGTCTTTGCGCATTTCCAATGTTCTGGCCGTCTTGGTAAGTTGCATTTTATTTTCATTTTGAAGAAGTTCGAGCGTTTCAGAAACTGCAACGATCAGAAAAGTGGGCTTGGAAACATTGTTTACTCTCCTGTCATGCATCAAACATTTTTCAACAACTTAATAAAAAATTACAAATACACAGCTACGTCATTTTACAGGCATATATAGAATGAATCAAACTATCATATGAGGCGACAAAAAATATTGATCTTTCGATAACTTTTGGGTACCATATCGCCTTAAGACAAAATAATTAGGATTTGTTCAAAGAATCTTCTATACAAAAATCGGCCATATTTCCTGGATATTACAGATGGTTCTTCAATGTAGGAAAATGTTATATATGGACTTGAATATTAAAACTAAGATTATCAGAATTCATAAGGATAATTTTAAGTAATCTACAGCAGTTTATTCATATCATAGCTGCTTTACCATGAAAATTTTCATATGCATTAATTATTTAACATTCCATCCAAACAATGGCAGTTGGAATATTTTTTTGCATAAGAAGGTTATAAAAAAAGCAGACGACTTCTAGGACATTTCTTTTTTCCCCGGAAAAATTTATCCAATTAAGAACCACAAAGCTTAAAAGTCACTCATCCAACAACCCATCACTTGTTGCTTCGTATAAAAATCTTCTGTAATCCAAGCAAGCGAGAACACGTAGTTCTCTCTACGAAACATTCCATGAAGATTGCAAAGGGAACAGAGGTTGATGAGAATTCTATTTTTCCGAATGGCAAAAAAAATTTACTCCTGAATAGCCGGAACGTTTTCCATTCCAGACTTCATTCTTAAGCCTTATATTAGGATTATTTCCTGCTGAGAACAATGGATGCAGCTTCTGAGCCCTTCTTCGACTTCATTATCCGGTTTCTTTACACAAAAGAAAGAGAAAGGAAATTCCTATACCATCCTGTTCCGAAAAGAGTTGAAGAAAGAGAACAGGATACCTCTCCACAACATCCTAACGCAATACTATTAAATGAAGACATTGACTAGACAGATTGAAAAAATAAATAAATATACGAGAATAAGACATAAAAAAAATTCTGATCCCAAAATATGTCAGTATAAGTGAAGGAAGAAAAATTTGTATTATCCTACTGCGAAAAGAATACAATAGTCAGCAACTTTTCATGTTCCAGTTTTCTTATTGTTCAATGAGCTCCTTTGGCTTCTTGGTTCTTTTCTTATATTTTGCTGCGCCCTTTCGAATCGAAAGGTTGAATCTATCTATGCAGGTATTGATTTGAAAAACCGCTGATAAATATATTTGTATAAATGTGGAATTCGTTCCGTTGTATCGCCCGATCAACCGATTTTATAGTATATGCAATTGGAAAGGCCAAGATATTTGACAAATAATAAAGTTGTCTGCTACGTTTCTACTTTCGTCATGTTATTGTAGCTCAAAGAGCGCAAAAGTTGTGACGTTGAATTCACTTCTTTTTTAAAGATTTACCATTGCAAGTTTTTAAACAGTAAAATTAATAATTTGGCATATCATCAATTTAAAATAATATTATTTGTATATTTTGTTAAAGGCTTTGTTAATTAACATTGGTGATTTCGCAGATAAGAATTATGCAAAAGGAAATTTTCAGAATTAGGTACATTACGAACATAAAAAAATTAGTCCTGCAGAACTCACTGAGATCAATGTCAAAACCACAGAATATACATTTTCCAGTAAATTTAAAGAAACATCTAGATTATAAATGAAAAGGAATACTAAAAGAATTGCGAGTGTAGGTTTCTCTTTCAAACTTTAGGGAAAAAAACTGAAAATTTCCGTTGTAATCGCGGAATCTCCCATATTACAACCTTTTGCTGAAAATTCGGCAATACTTATATAGAAATACTTTAATATTTCATATTCAAATTATTAGAGTTCATAAAACTTTCTAAGCACATTTCAGAAAATGCTTATATCCCATCTTATTTACCACATATATTTCCATCCACATTAATTATTTAGCATTTCTACCAAAGAACAACCCTTGCATTCCTCTTTTTATATGAAGGTAAAAAAATGGGAACTTGTAGAGCATTTCTTCCTTTTCAGGCGAGAATTTAGCCAATTAAGAATCACAATGCTTAAAAGTCACTCATTCAACATTCCATCGTTGATTGTGTAAAAATCTTTTGTAATTCAAGCATGGGAGAACCATCCTACTCAGTAAGAAACATCCAAGAAGACTCTAAAAAGGAAGAAATGTTGATGAAAATGCTACGTTTCAGAATCTCAAATGAAAGTTACTCCTGAATAGCCGAAACGTTTTCTATTCCATACTTTATTCTTTAGCCTTATGGAAGCCTTATTTTCTCTGAAGAACAATGACTGTAGCTTCAGATCCTTTCTTCGACTTCATTATCCGGATTCTTTACACCAAATAAAGAGAAGGAAAATTCCCGATTCGAAAAGAGTTGTGGAAAGGGAACATGATAATCTTCCACAACATTCTACTGCATTACTATTAGATGAAGACACTGACTGAGTGAGAAAAAATAAATATATAAAACAGAAAAAAAATATTCTGATCACAAAATACGTCAGTAAAAATGAAAGAAGAAAAATTGTTTTATCCTACGGTCAAAGAAATAGGAATGTCAGCAACTTTTCATGCTTCAATTTTTTTTATTGTTCTATCATCAGTTCGGTTCTTTTTTATGTCTTACCTGTACCCCCTTTGGATTGGAACGCTGAATTTCTTCCGGTAGTGATAGTATGAAAAACAGTTGATAAATATATTTGCATAAATGTGGGGATACGTATTCGGTTGTATCGACTTTCTTTCAGCCGAATTATAACATGTGGACTATGAATGGTGAAAGGATTTGACAAACAATATATTTTTTGCTAGCTTTCTGAATTTTTTAAACTCCTCGAGTATTTCTAATTCAAAGATTGCGAAAGCAATGAATTTGAATTCGCTTTCCTTTAAGGTGCTCATTTTTGAATACTTGTTTCTGAGCAAAAATAAATATTTTGTGAACCAGAAATATGAACTATTAATAATTCGAGAGTTTCGTTGAATTCTTTATGAATTAACTGCTTTGATTTTGAGATAGGTATATCGCCACAAAAATGTTTCCAAAATACGATAAAATATAAAATTATCTTAATATGTTCAAATTATCTAAATTGTGCCTTTCTTAGTGAAATAAATTACAAAATAGAGCATATGTATATAATTTTCAGCAAATTTATAATATTTTCTAGGATAGAAATGAAATAAGAACGCATTGAGAAAATCAACTAAGTTGTATTAAAATTAACCTTTTCCTACGTATCATGCAGTTATTTTTATTATTCCACATTTGAGTTGGAAGCTGCTATGCAATATCCCAAGTTTTTCTCTTTACGCCATAATCTTTGCTAAGGTGGATTTTCTTCAATTTTTCGGGGAATTAATGTGAATTATAAGTTGTTAAATTCTTTTAAATAATTATTTTTCATTTGAGTGCTACACTTACATGTTGATTAGCCTAAATCTACTTATGTTATAAGAACTAACATGCCTATGAAATAAATTTCTACATAGTTTATAAATTATAAAAATATCGTTCGGATGAATTCCAGAAACATATAATCTTAACAAAAACTACCTGCTATATTTCAAATCTCAAAAGAAAAAATATATATTTAAAGTGAAACTTCATTTATTTCATTAACTGAAATTTCTAAATCACTCTTTTGGAGCAAATAACAATATTCTAATATCTCAAACGATTAAAGTGATACATCCTAAAACCCATACAATATAAGTGATGTAAATATACACTTTTAATTCATTATCTATCTAAGAATGTGCTTGCTGTAATTGAACTTTAGAATGTTCTACGCAGAAAATAGACATAATTCCAGGAGGTTTCAAGTGATTCTTGAACGAGAAAAAATATTTGAAATGGAACTTATATTAAAAATAGTAATTACCCCTTTTCTCAAAAGATTATCTTAATAAACTCTCAAGTTGATTCATATGAAAACTGATTTATCAACAAAAATATTCATTCACAAAAATTATTTATCATTTTTTCCAAGCAATGATGCTGCATTTATTTCCTCATAAGGAGGTAAAAACACGTAGACAACTTGTAGGACATTTCTATGGTTCACGACAAAAATTTATCCAATTTAAGAATGACAATACTTAAAAATCATTCTTCCAACAACCCATCACTGGTTACTTTGTGTAAATTTTATTTATAATCCAAGCATGTGAGAACCAACATTCCGCGTAAGAAACATTCCAAGATGATTCTAAAAAGAAAGAAAGGTTGATGAGAATCCTATTTTTCAGAATAGCAAAAAAATTATTCCTGAATAGCCGGAGCGTTTTTAGTTCCTTACTTTATTCTTAAGTCTTATATTAGCCTTATTTCCTCTGAGGAACAATAGATGCAGCCAGATAGTCCTTCTTCGACTTCATTATCCGAATTCTTTACACAAAGGAAAGAGAAAGGAATTACCTACACCCTCCTGTTCCGAAAAATGTTGAAGAAAGGGAACACAATAACCCTCCACAACATTCTACTGCAATACTATTAAATGAGGACATTGGCTAGATAGAAAAAAATAAATAAATATATAAAACATAAAAGAATTCTGATCCCAAAATATGTCAGTAGGAACGAAGGAAGAAAAATTTGTATTATCCTGCGGCCAAAGAAATACGTTTGTCAGCAACTTTTCGTTCTTCAGTTTTCTTATTGTTCGATCAGTTTCTTTTGTTTGTTTAAATCCTTCATGTGTTTTCTTCCCTACTCTTTCGGATCTAAAGGATGAGGCTCTGCAAATATTGATTCGAAAACCCACTGATAAATACATTTCCATAAATGTGAGAATAAGTATTCGATTGTATTGACTTTCTTTCAGCGGATTTTATAATAAATAGAATATAAAAGGCAAAAGGTTTTGATAAATAACGGGATGGTCTGGTCTTTTGCATTTCAAAACTTGCAAAAATAATGAAACTGAATTCGTTTTCCTTTAAGGAATCCGTTTTATATTATTTGTTTTTCAACAATAAAATACAGTATTTTGTGTGCCATAAATTTAAAGTAGCATTTTTTGACTAATTTATTAAATTATTGGTGAATTAACCTCTGCGATTTCGGAAATAAATACCAACCAAAACGAATTTTTAAGATGAACAAAAAATTACGAACATAAAAATATTAGAATATCAATTACAAGCCACAATATTTATATTTTTCTCAAAATTTATAGAAATTTCTAGAATAAAAATGAACGCATTCAGAAACTTAATGAAAATCGGCTCTTCTTTCAAACTTAAGAAATTTTAATTTGAACTGAAAAATTATTGTTACTTGCAAAATTATCTATGAAACAGCCATTTGCTGAAAATGATTTTTACAAAAACAGTTGCATATTTGCAGTTTTTATGGATATATTTACCAATATGACACCAAATACCGCTGAATTCCCCCTTTTATGACGTAAACAATTCAACCATCGATAATATTTTTTAAAAATAAGAAATCATGCTGAAACAATAGGTATGAAAACCGATATTTTAAGACACTACAACTATTTGGTTCCCTAGACAGTCCTGAGTAATGGGATAGAATGAAAAACGGGGTGCGGCGCTGGTAGTTTGCATTTCGGTTGTGGTTGTGAGATTACAAAATGGTTCTGTTTCTTAAAATAGTAAATAGCTCTAAATAATTTCAGTTTATATAAATTACTTTAATTAGCTATTTATGGAAGCATGCAACCAAGCATGGAATTTCAGTATTTCCTGTGAACAATGCCAGAGATATCCCATCCCAAGAAGTTACTGGATTAAAATTTCGAATTATCAGACTTCATAAAATTCTTCTTAATGTATTTTGTCAAAATGTTTACATCACATCTTATAGAGCATTTCTTACTTTCAAGACAAAAATTTAACTAATTAAGAATACCAAATTTTAAATGTCTTCATCCTATTGCTGGTTACTTTGTATCAGTCTTTTGTAATCCAAACATGCGAGTACTCATGATTCTCTCTAAAGAACGTTCCATGAAGTTTCTAAAAAGAAACACTGCTTGATGCGAATCCTATCTCTTAGAATGGCAAAAGAAATTTACTCCTCAATAGCCAGAACGTTTTCTATTCCAGACTTTATTCCTGAGCCTTACATTCAGCTTATTTTCTACGGAGAACAATGGCTGCAGATAGTGAGCCTCTGTCGACTTCATTATCTGGATACATTGCACAAAAGGCAGAGAAATTCCTATTCCGAAAAGAGTTGAAGAAAGGGAACATGATAACCTACTACAGCATCTTACTGCGATACAATTAGGTGAAGTCGCTAGGCAGATGGAAAAAAATTAAATAAATATAAAAAAACATGAAAAAATATGCACTTCTGGAAATACAGGAAAGTAAGAAAAATTGGTATTATTCTAAGATAAAAAAAATATGATTGTCAGCACCTTTTATTCTTGTTGTTCCATCAGCTGTTTTTCCGTTAATTTTAGTTTTTCCTGCTGCCCTTCGAATCGTGAGATTTTATCTGTATTAATTTGGAAACCATTTTTATAAATGTGGGAATAAGTAGTCGATTAAATGGACTCTCTTTCAACTGAATATATAGTATACAGAATAATAAAAGTAAATTAATTTTGACAAACATCGACGCTAGAATTTGTGATTTCAGTGTTGGTCCTGCCATTATATTTTGAGGCCAGCAATTTTTTTTTCTGGAAATTTCGTTTCTTCTGTCATTTCCGAATTGTATTTATTTTGTGTACTTTAATTTTTTTAAACATATATCTACACGAGTATTTTAATAAGTTGTCACTGTTACTCTTAGAACTTCTGTGTTTTCGAGATAAGTATTTTCTATTTAAAATTTTTAAAAATCTTATAAATAAGAACATCAAAAAATTCTTTCTTTGGCAAACAAGCATGCCATTTCAGTATTTTCTGTGATCCACGGCAGAGATATCCAATCCCAAGAAGTTACTGGATTAAAAATTAAAATTATCAGAGTTCATAAAATTTTCTGAACTCTGATATTTGAGTGTGTATTTCAAATTGAGATCAGTGCCAAACGCCTAGAATGTTTAATATTCTATAATATTTAGAAACTTTTATTGATAATGCATTACGAAAAACCGAAAAGTCGATTCCTTTCTAAAACCTAATGGGAATCTAATGGGAATCAACACTGTTCTTCAAGAAAGGTTTCAATATTATATCCAAGTTACTGCCGCTAACTCAAGAAGCGGCAATATTTCATGAACAAACCCATGATTGGTTGAAATTCAAATAAGTATTCATAAAATTTCATTTAACATGTTTATATCACACCTTATTTAAAATGTATATTTTATGAGATTTTGCTTAACAGTTCCTCCAAACAATGGAATTTCCATTTTTTAATGAAAAGATTTTCTGGATTTCTTCGAATCAGGGCAAGAAATTATGCAATTAAAAATCTCAGTACTTAAGGAGTCTTATATCATCTACAAACATATCGATGGTTACTTTGCCTTAAATCCTTATGTAAACTAAGTATGCAAGAATATATCGCTTTCAGAAAAAGCAATCCAAGAAAATTTTTTAAAGAAACAAAATTTCACGTAATTCAAATCTTATAGAATAGGAAAGGAAATTTACTCCTGAATTACCGGAACATTTTCAATTCCAGTCTCTATTCTTAAACCTTATATTAGGATTGTTTCCTATAGAGAACAATAGCTTCAGCTAGCGAGCCGTCTTTCGACTTCATTATCCGGATGCTTTACACGAAAGGGAAAGAAAAAAATAATTCCTACGCCGAAGAGTTGAAGAATAAGAACAGGATAGCCCTCCTCAACATCCTACTGCAATACTATGAAATGGAGATTTTGGATGGACAGAAAAAAATAAGTAAATATATCAAATATAAAGAAAACTTCTGATCCCAAAATATGGCAGTAAAAGTAAAGAAAGAGAAATTGGTATTATCCTACGGCCAAAGAAATACGATTGTCAGCAACTTTTCGTGCTTCAATTTTCTTATTGTTCGATCTGCTCCTTTTTTTTTTTTTTTTGTTCTTCCTTGTGTTTTTGCTGTATCTCTTCAGAATGAAAGGTTGCGTTTCTGCTGGTATTGATTTAAAAAACCGCTGATAAATATATTTGCATAAATGTGGGAATAAGTATTTGGTTGTATCGACTTTCTTTCAGCGTATTTATAACATACGGGATGTGAAAGCTAAAAGGAATTCGGCCGAAGATAAAGCTGTCTGCTAGGTTTGGAATTTTCCTTGTTCGGTTGTGTCATTGTATTAAGGGGCTTGTAAAGTGATGAAAGTGAGTTCCATTTTTAAGAAATCCATATTTATTTGCACTTTTGAATTAAGGCAGGCATTATTTTGTGAAATGCATATAAATAAACGGAAAAAATTCAAAGCAACCGAGGAGTCTTTTCAATGTTCGCGGTGTATTTTGATAATTCTATATTTTAGGAAACTGGAAGGACCCTAAGGATTCCCAAAAAGATATTATAAAGCTCCCAGTTTTTTTATATTGAAATGAAATTCGTTGTTATTCAGACAAACAAGTTTATTGCCAATCTGGCTAGAGTGTAATGTAAACTATTAGAAAGCAAAAACATATAGTAAGCCATAAAGCTTTCCACTTTCTTTGATACTTTTTTTGAGATTACCTATCCCACAGGGATGCATCTCAAATATGGGGATAAGTGGATGCATCTCAAATATGGGGATAAGTGGGTGCATCTCAAATATGGGGATAAGTGGGTGCATCTCAAATATGGGGATAAGTGGATGCATCTCAAATATGGGGATAAGTGGATGCATCTCAAATATGGGGATAAGTAGATTCATCTCAAATATGGGGATAAGTATCCGCCTGATAAGTAAGTGGATTCTCGCTTCCCTATTTGGTATAATAATGGTGTTGAGATGAGTTGTCTCTACTCCAAAGACGGCACATACCGTCTGAAGGAGGCGTTGGGCCAAGGCCGGTGAGGACTCCCACTCATTGTTCCCAACCGCTGTCATGACGACCGTCAACGAGTTTCACCCGGGTAATTCAGTGCGGGAGGTAATTCGTTTGCGATTTTAGGTTTGGCGTGTCTTTAAATTAAGAAGATAATTCAATGCAGCATTTAATTGAGAGACGATAATAAATTATGCAGAAGTACATAAATATTCAAAATTCACAGTATCGGTGTATAAAAGGGTTATTTTAATGCATTTCAATAAAAAAGTATTTCTTACTTTATTTCTCAAAGTCAACAACTCATGCCGACCTATCTACCTGAAAATGTATGAAGTCAAATACTGCTAGCGAAAGCCTTATTTACGAATAATTACTGCGATTCATATTTATTACCTTGTTCCAAACAATGGAAATCGATTTTTTCTGAGGCATTTAAAAGGAAGAACTAAACTGTTATGCATTTTTTCCAAAGATTTATCCAATTAAGAACCACAATCCTTAAACGTCTCTCAACCAGCAAAATATATCTGGTTACTTTCTACAAATGTCTTTTATAATCCAAGCAAGCTACAGTATATCGCTCACTGAGAAACATTCTATGAAGATTATAGAAAGGAACAAAAGTTGATGAGAATCCTATTTTTCAGGCAGGCAAAAGAAATTTACTCCTGAATAGCCGGAACGTTTTCCATTCAGGACTTTATTCTTAAGCCTTATTCAGGGCTTATTTCCTCCTGAGAACAATGGCTGCAGCTAGCGAACCCTTCTTCGACTTCATTATTCGAATACTTTACACAAAAGGAACAAAAAGGAAGTTTCCGTTACGAAAATTGTTGAAGAAAGGATACATGATAGTCCTCCACAATATCCTACTGCATTACTATTAGATGAAAATACTGGATGGATGACGAAAAATAAGCAAATATAAAACAAATGAAAAAAATTTCGATCTCAAAATACTCGTATATATCAGTAAAAGTGAAGGAAGAGAAATTGGTATTATCCTACGGCAGAAGAAATAGGATTGTCAGCAACTTTTCATGCTTCAATTTTCTTATTGTTCGATCAGCCAGCTCCTTTTGTTTGTTTGGTTCCTTCTTGTGTTTTTCTGCGCTCTTTCGGATCGAAAGGTTGAATCTCCGCCTGTATTGATTTGAAAAACCGCTGATAAATATATTTGTATAACTGTGGGGATAAGTATTCGGTTGTATCGACTTTCTTTCAAAGGATTTTATAATATATGAAATATGAAAGGTAAAAGGATTTTGGCAAACAATATAGCTGTCTGATAGGGTTTGTAGCCTTTTATGTTTGTCGGGTCTTTGTGTTCAGAGACTCGCAATATATTGAAAATGAATTTGTGTGTATTTTTTTTTATCCTTTAGGAAATTTTGTTTGCAATGTTTTGTGTAATATAAAGCAGGAAAAATCCCAGCTATAGAAAGTTTTCAAATTTTGAATTAATTTTCTTACGCTCTGTATATTTCTGTATTTTAAGTTATTATTATCTCCAAAAATTATCTTTCAGAAGTTTTCAGTTTGTCATATTAAAATTCCTGTTGTTATCGAAGAGAATAAATGGTAGCCAAAGGTGTTTACTGGAAATCATAAAATATATCCTCTGGAGACCCCGCGTCCATTGTAATGGACAATTCTGTTTTATTTACAAAAAAATAAACGTTTCTTTCCATCCAAAGCCCTTGAATCCTGCTGTCCAGTATTTTGGGTGGTCCCATGATGTCATCTCTATTAATTATATATATTTAAGTATAAAAGTTAATTATATTAATAATTAATTTATTAATTAGGTTAATTAATAAAAAATTAATAAATTAAATATATATAATCCTATCAAGAGTATTAATCTCGATTTCTGTGAATATTTGTCATAAATTAAACCTTTGGGTCTCAAGAGGATATGAAAGAAAAGGCGTTGGAATAACGTTAAAGCTGTCTGCTTAGCTAATTGATTTTTTTAATTATTATTAATTATTAGTATTCATAGTAGGTGAAGAGAATGCATTCTACGACCAATTTATGAGTAGCGCTAAATATAATATTAAACGGTCAAAAACTGTTCAGCAAAAATTAAAGGTTGATTACCTTATAATTAAAGGTCAAAGGCCCAAAGGAGGATTCTAAAATATCTGTGCAAATTTAAAGTGAATTATATGGGATCAATATAGGTAATTTACTTAATGGAATGTGTGTCTTGAAATGTCACGTCAAGGTGACAGAGGGTGCTTTCGTGAATAATCTTAACCAGCTTTCCCCTGTGCGGATCTCGAGCAACTTGCATTTTTACACGAGCACAGAATTGCTGACATACATAAATAATAAAATAGGATCAAGTCTTGAAAATGAATTGTTAAAATTAGCCGTATATGCGTCCGTTAAACAAACTTTATATACGTAATATATGGTCTTACTAAGTAGTGGATATGAAAGCTCAAACATTAATGAAGAGTCTTTCCTGGTAGTCCATTTCATCTCGTGCCATATGGATTAATGGCCCAAAGGTGAGAATTGGGAATTTTAAACGTATCCTAACTTGTAAGTGTAGCCTTATTAGCAACCATTTCATCGTCGCCCTCTACTACCCCAACACGTCTTTTCCAACGACAAATTCCATTCAAAATATGCTTATTTCTCGTGTTCATCAACGGATTCCGAGACTACCACTTTTGGACGATTTTACATCGGAAAAGGGTGTCAGGCAATGAGTCATATGAGCGCATTTCTGGAGTTCTTTGTTAGATCACGCTCAGTAAAATGTAAACATCACCCTTCCATTCTCCACTTTCCCCCTATTTTGGTGAAAGTAACTCCGCCCGGCGCATGCGCAAAAGCGCGGAGGGTTTCCGAATCCGTTGCTATACAATATCCCCTTTACGTGGCTATAAATTTCCGTCAGACATTTCAGAAACTTCCTGCATAAGAATCTAATTGAGTCCTAAAACACAAAATATGTTGTTCTGACGGATTAAAATGTTTAGACAAAATCAACATTTTAAGTATCTAAATCGCAAGAACAAATTTAATGTTTCTGAGAATTAAAAATAATTTACTGTGGGAATTACCTCCCACCTGACCTTTCACTTTTTAAACAGATCTTAGAAAAAAAATTACTGGACGAGAATGAAATTTGGCGCTTACATTTACGACTGAGAAAAAGGAATTTGGGACTGTGTATGTGGTCGTGGGGTTTTTATCTTCGGAAATCTTCACATCACGAAAAAATTTTCTGATTTTTCTTTCAAAGAGGTTACTTTTCTTCACGCAATTTTGAGTTTTCAGTACGCTTATTAGCTTTGTTGGATATGAGGAACTTCTAGCAGAGAGATAATGGTTTAAACGTAAAGGTCTTTGTTAGGTTGTTGGTCTATTCAATAAATTATTCGTAAACTCTTTACAAAAAGTTCCTTGAGAAGAATTTTCTGGGCCCTCTCCCTCCATGGAAAGCTCCATTTGCACGATATATTTTTTAACCTCGTTTATGAAAATCTATAATATTATCGATTCTCCCATCTAGGGTATCGATGTTCAAGAATCTGCCGTAATATCAATTTTATTGAATGATAAATGTAATCTAAAATGCAATTTGAGGAAGATAATCAGTCCACATTTCACAAATCTGTGAATTTTATCTCTGGAATCTGGAAGGTGAAAATGGGTCATTCCGCTATATCTGAACCACAGTGAACTTTCTTGTAAACTTTTCAGGCGCGATGGCGTTTTTCAATTCGGAAAAAAATGTCTTGGACCAGCGGTTCCCAACCTGTGGGATGCCGAAAACTAGTCAAGAGAACTTCAAGAGTCTTCACTCGTTTCCTGCTTTATAAAACAATATATTTTAAATCCTTTTAGAGTAAGCTTTTCTAATTACTGACATATACATGCATATACAGTAAACTCTCGTTACAACGATACCCAATGCAACGATAAATCCCTCTACAACAATAAAATTTTGTGGTTCCAGTGAATTTGCATATAACATAATGTTAATCTCCCTTCAATATAACGATATTCTGTACAGCGATAAAGCTCTGTACAACAATGTTTTTTTTTAAATCTCAACACCATTTTCTTCCTTTGTAACAATATTTCTGCTTCCAAATACCCGGAAGTGAAAGATTATACTACCCACAGCGTTTCCCATCTCAGAAATGTATACAATAACTTATCTACTTGAAGACAACACGTGTTACTCTGGTAATGACTCATGACTACCCAGAACAATTTAACAAATCAAATGCTTTTCTGCTTTTGTATAGCTGAATTTTTAAATTTTTGTATGCTTTAAAAATCATTAGCACTCTAATGATGCTTTTTTACAAAATGTATATTGTTGGATTGTGTCAACATTAAAACAACCAAAATTTAAGTTTTTTTTATTATAATTATATCGCCCCTCGATATAACAATATCTTTATTTGGTCTCCAAAATATCCTTGTAAAGAGGGATTACTGTAATATATAAATGAATATATATGTTTGTATATTTTGACTTGTATATTTAGTTAGTGGATGTCAAAATATATTTTACACACAAGGTCGTGCGCACAACCAAAAAGGTTGGGAACCGCAGACTTTGACTATAATATAAAAATTGAACATTTTATGCAGTTTCACTTGTATATCAATCTATTTATTTTAATCCCTTTCTGGCCCTTCTTATAAATTGCATAAAATGATTTGTTTTCCTGATATTGTTTGCGTCAAACAGCTTTATCTCTAAATCCTGAAACGAAATACGCCATGTTCATTTCTCTCTCCAATCCTAACCATAAACAGTTTATTCTCCAAGAAAATAAAGACAACATGACATTAATGATTAAAATTCTGTTAAGACTCAAAATCTATCATCAAAAGAAATAATTAACTTTCTTCAAGTAAAAATTAATATTTCTTTAAAAATTTCAAGTTTTCATATTTAATCTAATATTTCTTAAACATAAATCAGAGATTCGTAGACATTAGTTATGTATTTATTCATTTTAAGCTTTTTACTTGACAAGAGATAACACTTTAAAATCGAGTAATTAGTTATTTACTTAAGAAGTTTTCGGTTGAAATTCTAACTAATTCTTCTTTTTTCTGCTTGATTCATTAGATCAGAAAAATTTAATATTGCCTATCGCCCTTTTTAGATGCTAATATGAGCCTGAAATTTCAAAGAGTCGAATCTACAGAAATGCATTTAAGCGCATAAATTTGTATAATAGGAGAATCCTATGAAATATTTCCGGCACGTGCAGATTCCATTAATTCTCGTCAAAACACCTGATCTTTTCAATGTTTATTTTAAAATATTCTAGGGGAGGGACGAAGAATTTGTTTGCTATTGGAGAAGACCTATCTCCATGCTTGAAATATTTCACCGAAACAGATAAATTTGCTGATTTTTCTATGAATAATTTGAATAGTTTTGGATTTATGACAAACATCTGTGAAGAAAATTAATATTTGTTTCTTTTAAATTCGGAGAATTAAATTGAATTTTGTTTCATTAAAATGAAATATTACTGGTTGTGGAAGTAAAAAAGCATATTATTAAAGTTTTTGTACATTTGTTTTTCTTGATTGGTTCAAAATTAAGTTTTATAATGAAAATGAAAAAATCTGGAGTGAACTAATTTGTTGGAAGTCTCAACTTACAAAGAGAATGAGAACGAAATATTTTGTGTGTAAAAATATATAATCATAAAAAGTATGTTTGTGAATTCTTAAATGATTTCGGCTATAAGTTATCGAAAAGTAATATTACAAATTATCCTGGTGATAGAGTCAAAGGCCACGGTGGTCTAATGGTAAGGTCTTGGATTAGGGGCGAAGGTTTCCAGGTTCGAAACCCTATTCCATAAAGATTCGGAGACTATGTGGACGCTAAATCTGACCCTGTGATCAAAAGTCCTCCCGCTGGTGTGGAGAAGGGAGTGCCGGCTCAGGTGTCGTTCTCGTCTTCTGACCGCGGTTCAAAATTATGAAGTCCGTTCCAAAATAGCCCTGCTTCGAAACGTGACGTTAATATAACTAAACTAAACTAAACCTGGTGACAGAGTCTCGGATACGTAACCTGAGAGTCTCGAGTTCGAAGACCAATTCCACCAAAGATCGCTAGTTCACGCGGGAGATATTTGATGTGATCAAAATTCTTTTCTTTACATCCAGCATTTACTTTTTACAGTCTGAAGACATTGTTCACCATGGTTTCTGACAGCTAAAATTCTCACTTCAAACAAGGGGAAAGTTTTATATGAACCACCAACACTTATCAACTTATAACATAATAAAATCAGATGAAAATCTTCAAAAACATACTCAGTGTGATATTCGTAACGAATAAAAAATATATATTTGTAGAATTATCAAAATATTTAAAGAAATTAATTGGATAAAAATCGTTTGGTTGTAAGAGAAATTAATTTAAAAATATCGTTTGGTTGTAAAAGAAATTAATTTAAAAATCGTTTGGCAGTAATTCTTTTCTAGAGGTTATAAAAATAGAGTAGCAACGATATGTTTGTCTTTTCTCTAACGATGCCTAGCAACGGAAAAGAATAACACAGGCCTGGAAAAAAAATACTTTTTGAAAATTGTTTTAATTTTGATGACTGATTTTTATTTCATTTTTAGAATCAGAATAATTCTAAAAATGAAATACATTTATTTCTATCACGTAAGGATTTTTTAACAAAGTGATTGCATATTTTGAAGGTAACAGGTGAAATCGCGAAATTTTGACATTTCCTTTAAATTTCATTAATTCATAAATCCATATAAATTACATTTATATTCTAGTTCAAGTAATTGTTAAGTATAGGTAGAAAGTTACAAGTCCTTATAGTAACGTTTTTCCTTTACCTCAAAAGTGCTTTTGGCGCTTTTCTTTTTGTGATCTTTGCAAGGATTGGCCCTTTGTAGCATCCAGCAGTAGTCGGCTATCATGCTGAGATTCCATTTTCCTTGATATCGCCTCTTCATTTCCTTTATATCTTGATGAAATCTTTCACCTTGTTCCTCACTAACTTCACCTAAATTTTCAGGAAAATAGTCCAGGTGCGAATCGAGAAAATGAATTTTTAAGCTCATACTACAACCTAAAATCTTGACATTTTTTATCATCTCTTCTACAATAGATTTGTAGTTTGGGTCCTTTTTGTTTCCAAGAAAGCTAGTAATAACTAGTTTGAAAGATTCTCGGGCTTTTCTTTCGTTTGTTTCCATTTTAGTCTCAAAATTTTCATCTTTCATCATTTTCCTGATGTCTGGTCTTACAAACACACCTTACTTCAGTTTTGCTTCGGATAAACCCAGGAACAGTTCCCAAAGGTATTTGAAGTATTCACCTTCTTTCGGTAAAGTCTTGACAAATTGTTTCATAAGACCTAATTTTATGTGAAGCGGTGGAAGTAACACTTTTTTGGCAAGTAGGAGAGATATCCGGTTTCAACTGGTTTCCTCTGTCTTTAACATTGTGCTTAATAGGCAATTTACCGATTCAGAGGAATATTCTTTATTGAAATAGTTTCTTCTTTCTTGTTTGTTAGTTTAATCCACCAATTTACTATTTTAAGTCCATAAATATGCTTATCGATCTCATGTAAATAATACTTTTTTGGTCCGAAATATACTAAATCCGTAAAAAATAGATTGCGATTTGTGGTGAAACTGTACGTGATGGAATTTTTTTATTATTTTTCCAGTAATCAGCATCCAAAAAACTATAAAAAACACCACTTGCTTTACCAACAATTTTTTCATCGCAGACCTGTGTAATTATTATTGAACATGGAATTCGATTTCAGTCAGTGATCTAACGTTTGTGATGTAAGTGTATGTTTTACGTTTGTGCTGTGGAAGACGTCCAATAAATATATTATTTTTGATAAAGAAGGTTCCACTACATCAGTTAGCTTCCACCGCTACATTAAAAACATTCATGATGAGTAAAATTGTTATTTACTTTTCTAGTAACTCGTGCTTAAAGGCTTGCCCTTCGTTAAAAATCATTTCCTGTCAGGGCATATACACACTGACTTACTCTATAAAATACTGCTTTTAGCTGAAAGAAGGAATTAAATTAAGATGAAATTTGCACAATTTGTGTGGTTACTTTTCTTTTTACTTCTATATCCTCTATAAAAAAGTTCATTTCAGATTAGTGCTTCTTCGTATTTAGAGGCCATAATTCCATCATTATAACAGATATGGCTTATATTGCTATTTCAGACATGACTTATTTTTGTTGTAATGTATGTTAAAACGATGTACCATTAAATTTTAAGGCGAAAAACCACTGTACTTTAGGTATCCGACTAGGTTGAAAAAGAGATTTTCGAAGAAAGGCAAACTTCTGAATAGAATGAACTAGAGATGATAGAAGACGGGAATTCTTTGTTTAGAACCTAGGTTCGTGAATTATAAGGAACATATCTGTAAATTCGTTAGAGAAAAACTAGTAAATATTATTTGAATTAGCTGAGGTATCTACTACCGCCACGAGAACTCTTGCCGCCAAATTGTCTAATTTACGGCGGTCGCTATAGAAAAAGATTATCGTAGGAAGAATCCATTTCTAGTAAGTAGAAGTTCATTCAAATGTGTTCCGTCGCAAGCTGGTACCAAGAATAAAAAAACTACGACTTCCGTTCGATTCCTCCTATTCGAAATGGATCTTCCCTACCATAACCAGTGCTATAGCGACCGCCTTAAACTAGACAGTTTGGCTGCGACAGTTCTCATGGCGGACAAATAGTACAGCTTTCATTTCCAGAAAGGCAAGGCAAGCTTGTCTGTCTAGATGTTGAATCCAACTCAGTTGCTTTCTTTTGTTAACAACATCGAGATGTATCGTTTCATATAACTTATGTGGAAAGAATTTTTTAAATCATACTCAATTTGTGATTCTTCTTCTTCAGATGGCCGACGCCTACCCACCAACAGACGACAACAGGTGTTTCCAAATGGAACTCTATTGATTGAGCAAGTTCAGCGACACGAAGACGAAGGAGTTTATGTCTGCTCTGCTCGAGCGTCAGATTCCCCAGCTGTAGACGGAAGTCTCAAAGTCACAGTTAAGGGTTGGTATTGTATTCTTTCATGTAAAAATCATAAAAATATTTGATGCTGCATGGGCCGAATATTTTTATTAATGTAAGAAAATATATGTGAATTGAAATCAGCGAGTATAAACCGTTAAATACAAATTAATACTGAATTCGGCAACTTCGGCGATTTTATTTTAATAGATGTGCTGTTTTATTTCATTTTTATTGTTGCTTTTAATGATGTCATTTTTATCCCTGATATGTAATCTAAAATCCATATAGGAAACAAAAGTGCTTTCAGAATTCAATAAATCTTAACAATGTGGCTCATTGAAATTGAAGTAGAAATCTAATGTTATACGAAAATAGCTACAAAGTTATTATTGATATGCAAGTAAATAAGTAATTATAGTTTTTGATTATTCACGAAACATCGATAAAATGACAGTTCTGTAAATTGTTTCTTATAGCCTCTCTGCAGACAACTGAAACCGTGAAACGTATTTTTTTTGGCATCTGACATTACAGCTGATAACCTTTAGAAATAATATTGCCGATTTCTAATTAGGCATCACATAAAAAGATGCATACGCCACCTCGTGGTAAAAAATAATTTAATAAACCTTCCAGAGGGCGCGCGTATGTGAGAGATACACTAGAGAAGAATTTCATATCATTTTACCAGAGGGTGCTACGAAAACATGACCTTGTCTATTCTTCCATCTCCTTTCGACGATCTGTTAGTCATCGTTTGGAGTTCGAGACGTTAATAGGATTCTGCGAATCTTCTATTTGTAGTTCAGATGTACACGCGACCTTTAAAATGAAATTACTATGAAACTGACTTTCTAGATTTTATATCTAAATTTCAGTTGTTTGTTCCATCCATATTGTCTCTAAAGTTTTATATTGCGAATGTACATATTTCAGTTGAAATATTGGCAATTTCATTCATTTTATTTTCACGTCATTCGTCTAATTCTTTGGTCATATTCTATATTGTTTTTGTGTTTTATGTTTACATTGTTTCCCTTCCTTTTTAAATAAAAATTGTTTAAGATAATTGTAGTTATTAATCCTTACCCAATTTTAATAATTACCCTCTTAAAAATTAATATTTTACAATAGCATATCTAGGAAATACACGCGACCTTTCAAGTTGGTATACAGGGCGCGCCTGCTGGAAGGTTAATAAAATATTGGTTTTACAATACTTCATCTGAAAGTCAGACGGCCCCATAGAAAGGTACTACCTGTAAATTCGAGGTAAAATTACTTCTACATGCATTGACATAATGGAAATCAGTATTAGTTGTAACTACGCAAGGATATCAATTTTATTTATTAGATGCCACTATTTCTATATTATTAACCATCTAAGCGTTTGAGCCGTATTTTTCCGTTTCTCATGTTAATTTAAGAAGCAAATAACTAATTCTTCTGAGTATAATTTGTTAAACTACCATGGATAAAATATGCTAAAGATTGCAGAGACTTGATTAAACGAAATAAAGATCCAATTATTCACTTTAAAAGCAAATTCTTAAGGTTTAAAATCTATTATATCAAAATAACTAACCGCTTAGAGGGTAAAAGAAACTGGAGCTTCTAAATTCCTGCAGAAAATTTAATAAATGTTTCATCAGTTCAATTGGTATTTCTCCTGCGTTGCATTTTGGACTTTATTGGATTTATTAAATTTTATGATTCAATTTTCTGAATTATCTCCATATTATGCGTAGTTCAGTCATATCTTGAGATTTCATGGCCGATATTTCGTATTGCAGAAAAGCCCATCATCATGCCTTTTTCATTTCCATCGGAGAACTTGAAGGAAGGAATGAAAATCTACGGCATGTGTGCTGTTTCAGCTGGTGACCCGCCATTCCACATTTCGTGGCTCAAAGATGGCCGCCCTCTGTCTGCTTCCGACACCGACATCACCATTCAGATGATTGGACAAGATTTCAGCTCAATGTCCATTGACAGCGCCACTACTCGTCACAGTGGACATTACACATGCGTAGTGAAGAATGATGTTGCTACCGTTAACTACACAGCAACGCTCACAGTTCACGGTAAATAACTATCTGATTCTTCTTTCTAAACGAAAATATACAATTCTGTTAATTTTTATCAGTTATTTGTAGAAAAAACTTATTCTCCATTATAATGTTAGTCTTCCCATAAACGTTAAAATTAAATGTTTTCCTCCTGTAGAAAATTCAATCCGATTTTCCGGTTCTCCCAGCAATTTTGTTTAGACACATCCGTGAGTAATCCAATATGATTCCTCATAAAGCCAATTAACATGTTTTACACTGAATTATAATATGATTCCGCATAGATAATGGATTCCTGATTAGCATGCTTTACTTCGTAGTACTGTTCTTCTACGTAACTTGAGAATCGTTATCCCTTAAGCAAATTCTTCACTGAAGTTACAAGTCACATTAAGTAAGATGAAAGGGAATAAGCTCATTGTGGAAGTGCCAGAATGTGATGTTTTGAAAGGTAATTTCTGTCCAGGAAGGACCTGCGAGTCGGTGCCTTACCTTGATGGACCACCCATGAAGTTTTGAATGCCTGTAATCAGAAAATGCACGCATATGTAATACGTATTTGCACTGGATAAATCCTGTTCTCACTAGTCAGTCACATGATATTTTTCACTTGTTGGCCTAATTCATTCACATTTGGCAAATATTTTTTTAAAAAATTCAGAACTTTCTGAATATAGTAGTATATTTATTTGCGTGCAAATTATCGCCTCTACAGTTTAAAAAAGTGTTTTAAAAAAAATAGTTGGGGAAATCAGAAAAAATTGAGCATCCCAATCAAATTGCCGTTATTGAATGCACTATTTTTTGAATTTTAAGATGGCGAAAAATTTATTTTGGATAATTGTTTTCGAAGTAATAGTCGGAAAACAATGAAATCAAACAGTAATTTTTGATAGTTGTAGTGCATTTTTATGCCAATCAGGAACGCTCCACTGCATTACACGTAGACATGATTATTTTTGACCATACGTTATAACTGCCATTTTTATATAGAAGTTTATGATAATAATGAAGGGAAAACATTCGATATATTTTAATTCTGTTAACTAATGTTCTACAAATAATAAATCTCTAAATGCAACTGTAAAATCTATTTCTAAGAAAAAATTATAACTAAAGACCCTAATCAAAAGATGAAGTTTGACAAGACGAACATTATACGTATAAATTTTCTATAGTGAAACATTTTTTCGCTATATTTATTACGTGCTTTGAATCCTTTCTTGTCTTTAGTTTATCATTTTTGCTAAAATACAGAAAGCCTAATAATAACTTTACGACAATAAGAAAAATAACTTTGCTACTGAAAATTGTTTGTGTTTCTAATCTCAATAATTTATCGGGCTTTCAAGAATACTGCTGTCAACTCTATACAGTAGACGGTCTACTTCATGGCTTATTTTTAGCTACTTTATTGCAGATTTACATAACAGAATATCAGCTCCAGTATCAACTATGTAAAGACTTATATATGCATAAATTCCCCAACTTTCACAATTTAGAACAGGGATTACTGTCCAACATACTGACATGAAAAGACCTTTAATGCGTGGAGTGGCTGATATAAATTCTTTTTCAGAATTACTCTCTGAGGATCACTTTCCAAGTGAATGGGAGTTTTTTCATACAATTATGTTTAGACGTTTCTTATGGTTCTTAACTTTTCTGGACTTCAGATTTTCCTTTTTTTTATCTATAAATTTATAATTTGCGTCAATCATGTCTTTTGATTTAATTTTTCAAAAAAAGACTGTTTAATTGTACTCAACTCTTATAAAATCAAACTTTTTTTTGTCTTACAGAAATGTGTATGTGAGAATATGTAAACTGTTTTCTAAAGCATACATGAATCGCTAATTGCAGAAATGTAACAAGTCCAAGATCCAAAACTTTTTAACCCTTTCTAATGCCTTGGGACCACCCTAAGTATTAGAAAGGGTTAGTATACTTACCACCAAATTCATCAATTTTTAAATGCAATTTTTAAGGTTGACGTAAGTGTTCGCCAAATATTTTGAGGAAACAAAAACATGTTCAGATTTCTTAACTCAAATCATAACGAAGTACCTCGGTGTTTTAATTAATTATTATAATTAATTATAATTTTAATTAATTAAATTAATTTTTAAAAATCAATGTCATTCAATAAGTTAAATGAATTTGTTTTCTTAAATTAACCGCAATCCCAAAGTTATTTTATTATACCACTATTAAAAAAAATGGACCTTTAACCCTGAAATGGTACTGTTGAGTCAAATTGACTCCTTTTCCCACTCAAAACGCGGAGTAACGTTACTGTTCGGGTTTAAAGAGTTATAAGGAGGATGGTTGATCAAAAATATATAAGAAATGTGTATTTGGAGACAACCTCACGTTTTTAGAAAATATCAAATTAAATCTTGCTTTGTTAGGATCTATTTAAATAAACAATTTTTATACCTCCCCTAAAGTTTGTATTTTGTGACTTGTTCCCTTTTTGCAGTCAATGATTCATATGAAAACAAAATAATGGAGCTAATTCATGTGACATCAGAGTCAAGTGTTAAACGTAACTGCGCATATCATCTAGCATTTAACTGTGGGTTGTCCTAATCTATGACCACATGTCTTTTTATCTCCTACTGAATGATCTATGGTTTCCAGAATTATATTGGCGTTGCATGTTTGAAATGCATCACATCATCAGCAGTTGATTCCATTCAATTAAAAAATAAGATTGTATTCATTGGAACTGCTCAGAATTTATGCTACAAAATCTTCTGATATTGAAAGTATATTCAAAGTGAAATAATTAACATATACACATAACGCTATATACATATAAATGACTATTCTGTTTCTGTAGTTGGAAATATAAGTAACGACGGCTAGCAAAGCTTTATATTATAATACTGAAAATTGTTTTGGAGTTAATACGATGCATGCATTCTATAGCTTTTGAAAGATTCTCCTCTTACATAATTAACATATTACATACAGTGAAGAACCATTTATACGTTTCTCATTTATATTTCTTTTACATTTATACGTCGTTTCATCACAGTCTCGTTTCATTTATATTCATTGTAATGATAAAGCACTTCGTTTATAGGACGCAAAGCTTCGGTTATACGTAGATTTCACCTGTTCTAAAATTTGAAAATTTTCTCCTTTCTAGGAAACGAACTGTGATAAAGATATCAGAACTTCAAAATGACTCACAACTTATGAAATAATAAAAGACAACATGTCTGGTGCTGACTTCAGCTATGATGAAGAAGTTATTACACCTTTCTTTAAATACGCAAATAAATTCATATCCCATTCGAACTTATTTCATTTGTCAAAAGAATAGTGAAAAAATATTCAATTAACTTAATTCGATTCCTAATGCTGTACTTAATACTCACAGACAATCGGAACTTCAGACGACGGTTAAAGATTTTCTTAATTAAACGCCTGCATGCACATAAATCGTATAAGATATGTATAATTGATACTCAAGACATTCAATAAAGGCATGATTTTTCTTACTTTATGACAAAAATTTAATTTAAATTTAATTATTGATTCCCATACTAAGTAGCATTATACGAGTATTATCTTTAATAAAACTTTAAAATGAATATTTTTAAATGAATTCGCAAGCATTAAATTTGTAATACTCAAAGTGTTTTACTGAAATTTCGATTATACGTCGTTTTACGCCAATTCTTTGAATGACATTTAAAAGTCTCTTTGCTCTATGTGATAAATCATTTCTAACCTACACGAATTAACTCATTTTATGTTTCTGATACTTTTTTATTCGGAGTTTTTAATCATTTCTGTCAATACATAAATTCGCTATATACGTTTAGAATTTTATTGACAATAAAGCGTATATGTTTTTCAAGAGACTAACGTAAAACGACATATAAATTAAAAGACGTATAATCGAAACGAACCCAATGAATACGAATGAATAGGACACTGTGACGAAACGACGTATAAATGAGAAACGTATAAATGTTGCTTTACTGCATTTTCTAATGAATTTAACCCCTGTATTCATTTCACATCCATAAATAGCTTATGTTAATTTTATTAAAGCAATAATGTGGGTTCGTTTCCTTTTATCTTCTGCCTATTATGAATATGGCATATAATTTCATATTTATAGAATATGTTTGCGTGATTTTCTAAGTTTGGATATACTCGATCAAAAATGAAACTCAGATTACAAGCAAATACCTGACTGAAATAACTCCAAAAAAGGTTCAGTTCTGAAATGAAAAATTCTGAATGACTTTCTAAGAGTTATTTTATGAAGATATAGTTGAGTTGTAAATATTAATATCTGCAAAGGAGTAAATTTCACTATTTCCATCAGCTTTTTATTGCCACTTTAGCTTAATTTAAAACAATGGTCATCTTAAGAGTAGTAACCCACTCCAATCAAAACTCGAACCGAAAGAGTAAGAAATGAAGTTTATTACAATATTTCTTTAACATTGGATTGGTATGTTTTTGAGTTTCCGAAATCAGAAAAAATTATCTTCTAATTTATAACTCCAAAGAAAAGATTTACTGGAGTAACCAGTAAATGTTTTCTTTGACAAGAACAATTATAAACATTTTTTCTTGAAAATAACTAATCTGTTTATAATAAACCAGTTTAGGTTAGCCTATCGTATACAAATGTAAATAAACAAATTAATGTGTAAATATTATTTATAAAAAAATATGTCACTCAAAAGTAAAATTAACCCAAAAGCCTAAAGTAAAGAACAAATTAATAATACTAAGCATTAGTTAATCTTATATTTTTAAAGGTCTGTAAAGATCTAACCCTATTTTCAAAATTGTTCATCCTATTTTCGTTATTCAAGAATTCCGTAAAGAAATAGAAAATGTTCCCTCATTTACTGCTTATTTCAGTAAATCCCTCTTTCATCCATGATTTAAAGTCAAAACATTAGAATAACACTTAAAATAAAGAAGAGATGTTAACTTCCCTTCAAACGTCAAAATAAACAAGAAGAAAGTATCCAAACAAAACCAAAAAAAGTTCCATCAAAAGCGTCTTCCTTTTAAAATGGAAAAATGCAGTTGCAGAGAAAATTCATTCTCGAGTCAAAAATATGTTATGACACTTTATTCGCTTTTTTTCTAGTTTTGAAGTTTGACAGAAAAATATGCAGACGATAATTTTTTGAAAAAATTCTGGAAGATATTCTTTGACATCAAAATAAATTTTTAATCTCACACGGCGACTGGATCGGATAGATAAATAAATAATTTTTAAAATACAAAAAAGAACCCATCTGCTGCGATTCAAGAATTATTCTTAAGTATGCTAATTACACTTCTCTTAATTACGAAGTTGAATTATAGGGTTTGATTTTTTGTATTTTATTTTTATTTTTTTTATTTCCCTTTCCCATTTACTTCATCCAGAAAAGCAAAAAAAAACTGGAATATTTACCTCATTATCTTCGTAAAAATTAACAGCTGAAATCGCTGATACTTTTTGGATGACGCAGTTAATAAGAACTGCTAATGTGTTTGGAAATGGCGCAGAGTACTTTTTTTCCGCTACCTTTAAGGCTTTAATAGTGACGACTTCAATTTCGTTATTTGCCTTTCGAAAAATTCCTAATGAGATTAAGTAATTGGTATACTTACTGAGTGCTAATCGAGCTGCATGACGTTTTATTGCATACCTACGCAGAAGAATATTAAAGCTGATATTTTTCCATTTGCTAATTAATGAACTTTTTCGGCTAATAATTACTGCAGTATTATCCGCTTTTTGATTAGTATTTTGACAATAATCGAAGTTTGTGGAAAATCGTAGAGACACGATTGTTTGAC